>NQII01005004.1:117688-137538 GCA_002778355.1 Clitarchus hookeri | reverse complement strand
GTGTTGTGTTACATTACATGAGACGGCATGTGGGCACTTTGCAAGAGTCAAGTGAACTTGATCAGCACGCTGGGCACCTGCACCCCAAATTCAGGCGCCCCCTCAGAGCACCGTGCCCTACCAGTTAGCATGGGGATCCACCCACTTTCCCTTTTGTATCATTCTGCCGAGCTACCTGGAGTAGTGCTTAAGACAAAGTATGAGAGAACCACAAGGGAGTCTTTCTGCTGTACAAGGGGCCACGGTGGTGTAGTGGTCAGACTACATGTCTCCCACCTAGGTGGACCGGGTTCAATTCCTAGAAGACTCATACCTGGATTTTCGTATGTGGGAATCGTGCCAGATGATGCAGCTGGTCAGTGGGTTTTCATGGGGATCTCCCGTTTTTCTCGCCCTTGCATTCAAGCGCTGCTCCATACTCATTTCACTTCACCCTCATCGGCTCTCAAGACCTCAATGTGAAGAGCTGCCAAATCTCTCCACTCGTCTCGCCAATCTTTTTGCTGCACAGATTCAGAAGCCAGTATTGGCTGCTCATAAAGTCTCGTGGTTTGAGAATTACCTTGTATTGGCAATGCCGTTCCATTGGGCCTAGGGACGGTGTATGGACATCTAGGGTGGCTAGGGTTAGTTCAGAATGAAACACTAATTGACTCCTGAGCATTTTCTTTAGAGTAGGAAGATTTTTCCCTACGAATTTCAGATGCTTGTTAGCCATGCAACATGTGAATACATCTGCTCAAGGTTTATTTCACTTGTGAGATTAGTGTATTCACTTTATTCATAAATTACATTTTGTACATGAGAGTACAAGAAGTAATTGTTATACTAGATAAACAAGTTATGTATATTTCTACAGAGTAAAAACTGTTTACATTGTATATTTAAGATTTTCTAGATACCCCAATCAAAATGACAGTACATAACGAAATCAGTTAATATGTTACACAGAAAATACCAATATGTGCTGTGTGCTGAGAACTTTCTAATTGTGCTTTTGGAAAAAAAATCACTGTCCACGACTAATGTAAATACTGGCTGCGTTTCAGTTATGTTACAGGAAACTAGGTGAGGTTCAAATTAGTCATTCCTGGTTTAGGTATACTTTTTTTTTTATACATATCAGTGTGATTGTGATGTTGCGGTTGCTGTCTGGCAAATGGTCATCAAAGAACCAGCTCGACTAACGCGTCGTCGTTTCTGGAACATGAGAATTTATTTTGTGAATAAAAGCATCATTAACAAAAATGAAATGGATCCAAAAATTTCAACTGGGTTTTATTGCTGATGGTGCATTTCCATGCATATTATGTAGTAGTGGCATGAAACAGTTTAAGAAACAGCAGGCCAGACTCCAATAACAGTGTCGCAGTGTCCATTATAAATTCAGACTTCAAAAAACATACTTTGAGATGATTTACAAAGAGAGGAGGAACATTCCCTTCTGGCACCCTCCTGCCTTCCTGTACTAATAGAAAGAATTTAGCATAACTAATTTGACTTAAACAAAGGTAAGAAGAGAAACTGTTACGGTGCTGCCGGTGTAGGCCACATTGCATTGCTTACGCCCTCACTCACTGACAGTCAGTTTGATTCTTTGAGATGGCAGCAGTTGCCTTCAACTAAGGCTGCCACCGCTCACCACTCTACGCCTCATTCTCACAGGCTGGCCACATCATGCCACCTTAATTGCCCAATCAAGGCATTGCATGATGCGAATGCCGCCAATCAGAACAAAACACGCTGTTGCATCGCTGTCACCTTCCAGAAACCAGTGTGAATTCCCTGGCATCAACTTTCTCACTCGAACCAAAGTACACCGCAAAATTTGATGGTCAACTGCATTCCCGGAACATAACGCAAGGGAAAACATAACAAAACACCAAAGTACAGCATATCGTTGTTGCCAGACTCAACTGAAATTATAAATTTTGAAAATGTAACATACACCATTTAGGGCTTACACAAAATTAATACTGTTCTGCCAAAGCTGCTTAAAAGGCTGAATAAATGTTATTATATTCCTTCACAAAAAAAATATTTACCTAATGAAACACATATTACTGCCTGCATTATTATTACCATAATAATGACTGTTGTCATCATTAAGTCAAATATCACATCAAAACCATATTTACTACTCCACATAATGGTTAGATGATACACACAGAAAATGTGGCAACAGCAATACCAAATCAGGTGCGCCAACACAACAAATTTATATGTAAGACAATGATTGTTTGTGTCTACAGATTACATGTTGCCAACTTCAACACACTCCCCTAATCTGGAGACTCAATTCTTATGCCCTTTATACATACTGCACTGGGTAGTCCTGTCAAAATGTCAGCAATCATCCTCTCGGTAGGTGCATAGGATAGGTCAACCAGCTTCATCTTGACAGCATCTCTGACCAAGTGATTGCGAACGTTGATGCTTCGTCCTGTTGGGGAACACCTGATTATTTGCCAACTTCTGAGCCCCCTGGTTATCATTCAGTAACACAATGTTGGTTTTCTTCCCAATTAGTTCATGCAGCAGACTTCTTATATGGATAGTCTCCTTGGATGCCTCGGACAAGGCCATGTACTCAGCCTCTGTGCTGGATAAGGCTACTGTTTGCTGCTTCCTAGACTCCCAGGCGACAGCTGCTGCTCCTAATTGAAATACGAAACCTGTATAGATCTTCTGTCTTCCTTGTCATTGGTCCAACCAGCATCCACATAACCGAAGACGTTGTTTCCTGTACAAAAGGCAGTAGCTGGAAGTGCCTTTCAAGTACCTAACAATTTCTTTGCAGCCTTCCAGTGCTCTTCATTATATGCTTTGTTTAATTGACAGCATACGCAATGTCAGGTCTCGTCCACACAGGTAAATACATTAACGAACCTACCAAGCGTTGGTATGGCAAACACAAGTCAACATTGTCGATGGGGTCTACTTTACTCATGTTGCAATTCGCATCCAATGGAGTGTTGACTGGTTTGCAGTCACTCATTCCAAAATTTGGGAAAGGTATTTTCACTGATTGACATAAGATCTCTCCCTTCTTTCTGTTACGCTGAATTCTCAGTCCAAGACAATTGCTTGCTTCACCGAAATCCCTACATTTGTACCATTTCATCCTTGAGCTTTCCTCTTTTCTCCACATGGTTTGAAAAATTTACAAGGTCATCGACATACACAGCAACAAAGACAATGTTTTCTTCACAAGCCTTGCTGGCATTGCAACATGCAGTCTCTCGTACCATACTCTGGATGACTGTTTAAGACCATACAATACTTTCTTAAGAAGATATACCTGTGTTTCCTGGCCTGCAACGACAAAGCCCTCTAGTTGTTCCATGAACACTTCCTCCTCCAACTCACCATTTAAGAAGGCTATTGCAATGTCCATGTGGTCTATGTCACATTCCCGTTGAACTGTGAGTGCCAGTAGTATCCTGACCGTCTAGTTCCAGGTTTCTTAATAATCAATCTCTTCTTGGCCAACCGAGCTGTGTATTGCGTTACGCTGCCATCTTCATCTTGAATATCCACTTGCTCTTTACCAACTTTTTGTTCTCAGAGGTGTCAGTCAGAATCCAATGCATCATTTGTGACCAGTGAATCATACTCTTCTCGCATTGCGGGTTGCCACTTTTATTTATTTCCACTTGAGAGTGCATCTGCGACAGACCTTGCCTCATCACTGTTGCACATAGTTTGGTATTTCACCATGTCAGTGAACTTCTTTAGACACCTTTCCCTTCTTGGGAATCTTCTTTCTTCACTTTGCAGTGGACACTTCAAAACTGTAATTGTAAAGAATAGCCACTTTTCGGAAAATAAAAGAAAGAATGACGAAAAGTAGTGTATTTCCACACTACTAATTACACAGAACACGAATTTATTAGGCGCATTAACGTATTATCAATACAAACCACAAATGCGAGAGTGAGGGGGGGGGGCTATGAAGATTAAGAAAATTGTGGGGTAAAAAGGTATGTAAAATAGGTACGTTACGGTTATATTTCCGTATCTAATCACGTTAAATACAAAAGGACCTAACATCACAATATGTAAAGAGGGTAATGTATGTGATCACATATTACCGAATTTCGTTGCACTGCATAACAAAAAACACCTGTCTATTACATATTGTGAAGTTAGGTTAAACTCTGTTAGGAATCTTACATTTTAAATTAATGCACAATATAAACCAATACAAACTATAAATACGATAGTGGGGAGGGCTATGAATATCAGGGAAATTGTGGGGTAAAAAGGTGTGTAAAATATGTACGTTACCGTTATATTTCCGTATCTAATCACGTTAAATACAAAAGGACCTAACATTACCTAACATCACAATATGTAAAGAGGGTAATGTATGTGATCACATATTACCGAATTCCGTCGTACTGGATAACAAAACACACCTGTACATCACATATTGTGAAGTTGGGTTGAATTCTGTTAGGAATCCTACATTTTAAATTAATGCACCATATAAACCAATACAAACCATAAATACGATAGAGGGGGAAGGTTATGAATATAAGGGCAATTGTGGGGTGAAATATGTACGTTATCGTTATAATTTCGTATGTCAATACGTCAAATGCGAACAGACCTAACCGAACATTACCTAGTATCACGAAATGTAAATACAGGGGTACTGTTTGTCATCACATAATATTGTATTTCGTCGTGCGGCAGTGCAAATAACACCTGTGCGTTAATCGCAAAACTGGATTCAATTGGTTTAGGTTTGTTTCATTAACAATTGCTCCACACAGTATAATACAAAACCTTGTCGACATACCAAACAATGGAATTACCCTTGATATATTTTCGTATGTCAATACGTCAAATGCAAAAAGACCTAAACGAACATTACCTAACATTTAAATATGTAAATCCAGGGTACTGTTTGTCATCACATAGTATTGTATTTCGTCGTGCGGCAGTGCAAATAACACATGTGTGTTAATCGCGAAGTTAGGTTGAATTCGGTTAGGTTTGCTGCATTAACAATCCACACAGTAATATACAAACCCTTGACGACGTACCACAAAATGCAACAACCTATACCACACATAATAAAACATGCCGGAAGTATGTGAATTTACTCACCTAAGTATGCAGTGGGTTCAATTTTCCCGCGGCGAGTAGGAAGTGGTGAATGCGTTCGCATTCGTCCAGGTAACACCCGTCACATAGACTACTTTCACGCACAGAAGCACTCTTACTTGCACCCTCGATTCTTAAATCACACCATCGGATTCGAACGTCACAAATCACGCGCACAAGTACACTCCACTCACCGCGAACCGCACAGTACCTCATATACCGGGCAACTAAACTACGGTAGCGTCTACACATCCACAGCAGACAGGTGGCTGCCGATTCGCATTTGTTTACTTTACTACAGTTTTAAATGGCTATTCAACATGGCGTCCGACTTAAACAAAGCGGCTGAACTACTCGTATTTTATCTATTTTATTTACTACGTTCTACATATTGTACCATTGCGCCCTCGTGAGTATTAAAAATGTAAGCTGCGCAAAACCCATTTATGTTTCTTTTGTGGGTCTACTATGTTTCCTTCAAAAGAGTTGCTATTCTTGACAATTACCGGTTCATTCTTCCTGGACAAAGGTGGCGGTACAAAGCCAAGAAAGTCTGGCAACAGTCTTCCATATTGCATTTCAGTCTCCGCTTCGCATTCTGGTTGTGCAAATTTCACCTTGGACACTTCAATGAACGCAACATCGTGGGACCTATGGATTCTTTTCGGACTTTTCGGGTCAATAAGTCTATATCTTTTTGTTTCTTCACAGTATCCCACGAATATTATACTTCTGCTCTTGGTATCCCATTTATTTTGCTGCTCTTTGGGTACATGCATAAAGGTGGTACATTCGAACATTCTCAACTTGCTCAGATCCACCATTTCCCCACATCGTTTATCTGTTCCTTAGATAAATGGCTGTGTTAACTGCCTCAGCCCAATATTTTTTATCCAGTCTGGCATCTTGCAATATTGTATGAGTCTTCTCGACAATGGTTCTATTCACTCTCTCCACCACCCCGATTTGCTCTGGGATGTACTCGACTGTTAACTGATGCTTGATCCCAGCCATTCCAAGTATCCTTTGCATAATTTGGTTAACACATTCCTTTCCGTTGTCGGACCGAAGTATTTTGACTTTCATTCCGGTTTCATTTTCTACCCTTGCCTTGAATTCACACAACTTACTTGGCACTTTATCCTTTGACTTAATGAAGTAGCCGAAAGTCTTCCGGGTGGCATCGGCGATAAACGTCAGCAAATACAGTGCACCATTTGGATTCTCTTTCCATCTGCCTGCACAAACCTGTGTGAATAAGTTCTAGTTTGTGTGCTGCTTTCTTGGATCCTTTTGTGTCAAAACGTTTTCTTCAGTGCTTTCCTTCAAGACAAGGGATGCAGGGCTTCTCATCTTCACTCACAAAGTCTATACCTAATGCCATGCCATCTCGCATTAACTTCATGTTATTCCAACTCAAGTGCCCTAATCTCCTATGACATAATATTTGTGTGTTACCCTTCACTGCAAAATTAGCTTTGATTGGTACCACATTTATTTTATAGATGCCCCTCACTTCAGTCGCACTTACCTTCACTGCTGCAATCAGTGTCTTTATAAATCTGACAACCCTCAGCAGTGAACACCGCCACCCTACCTTTCTTTGCAATTGTGTTGACTGACAATAAATGTGTCGATACATTGGGCACGTAAGTAACGCCTTGGATGGTTCACACATTCCCCTTGCCATCTACCTGAATTTTTACGTTCCCTGTACCAATCGCTCACAATTTCTCACTATTAGCACACGTTACTTCTTGCTGTTCTGAAGCATGGTAATCCTCTAACCAATCTTTTCAGTTTATCATATGGTTGGTGGCCCCTGAGTTCACGTACCAATCACTTCCGTTTCCATTTGCAAATAATGGTGTCAGTAGCGACCAGTCCTGAGCATGATGACTCCCACAAACTCGTCAGTCAGTGCACTGATGTCTGCTAGTTGCTGTGAAAGTGACATGACCTCAGATACATATTCTTCCATGGTCTTGTAATCCTCCAGTTTCACTCCAAACAACTACTGCGACAGACCTAACCTCCTTGTAAGTCCCTTGTTTTCGTAAGTACATTTGAGGTTATCCCATGCTTCCATAGACTTTTTGATGAGTGAACATGTATCAGGCAGTGAGGCTGTATCATCAAACAAATCGTTGCTCTTGCCTTTTGATCTTTCTTCAAGACAAGGGCCGCTTTTGCACCTTCATCCAGGAAGACACAATCCCCCAAATCTTTGTGCGTTAGATAAGAGCTCCATCAAAAATTTCCAGTTATTGTAATTACTGCTACCTTCCAACTTTTCAATTTTAGGTAGCGATCTGGAGTTCGCAGCTTCGACAGAGCTCGTGGCGATAAAGGATCCAGTCGTTAATGTGTGTGTAAACCTCGTGCATTCACCGTGCTTAAAGAATTATGCACACGTCGTCGCATTCTGGGTCTATAATCTGTTGTCATTATTAAGCACAATATCATGTCAAAACTTTATTTACTACTTCCTGCAATGGTTAGATGATAACACACACAGAAAACCTTGGCAACAACAACAATGCACATCAGGTGCGCCAACACAATATATATATATAACACAATTGTTTTTGTCAACAGATTACATACTGTCAATTCTTCTTATCCATGAATGATAGTCATGAATTGCAAGGAAAGGCCTGTGGAAGGATATATAAGGGGAGCCAATGAGGGGGAAGCGGGGTGGGTATGGAACAGCGCCAGAATTGAAGGGCGGGCGAAACCTTCGCCCAGATGAGAGCTGAAATAAAAAAATGAATCTGGTCTTTCAAATGTGTTTAGTAAATGTAAACATCATATAAAAGTTTAAACAAAGTTATTTCAGCCTAGAAGTTAAGTTCATGTTGTTTTCATTCCACATTATGTTCTCCGCAGGTACGGGGTGCGCCCGCGATTGCCATAGTTGGCTGTCTCAGCCTGGCCATTGAGCTGCAGAAAGAATTGTTCAACAGCAAGAAGGTGATCCGCCAGGAGGTAGAGGGGAAGCTGAACTATTTGGTCTCGGCACGACCCACCGCCGTCAACATGAAGATTGCAGCCCAGGTTCTCATCAACTTTGTCAATGAGCTTGATGAAAACGAAACTGTCGGACCCGAAGATATGAAGAGAGGGTAGGTCTATTTGTGTGTTATACACAAAACTTCTATGTTAGAGAGGATTAGAATTTTTTTTTTATGCCTATTCCATTAGTGTTTTTGTTAATGTTTTTCAGATATATTGCATTGTTTTAGGTTACATGATATTATTTTAAGAAAATCAACAACTTTGATTTCTATGTCCACTTAATATAATGTATCATTTTTATGACTTCAATATTAGTCACATTTTTGCAAAGAAAAAAATATTGAAAAATTGGACTGAACTGAGCTGTGATCAGTATGTCTGGGTATGCCTGTACTGTTGTGGCAGTTCAATACTGGTGGAGTGGAGAGATTTGGGCGGTTCTTAACATTGAGACGTTGGAGAGCCAATGAGGGTGAAGTGAGTGAGTACGGAGCAGCGCTGGAATGCAAGGGTGGGGGAAATCTGAGATCTCGGAGGAAACCAGCTGACCAGCGGCATCTTCCAGCACAATTCCCACATACGAAAATCCTGGAGCTACCCTATTGGGAATTGAACCCGGATTGCCTAAATGGGAGGCAAGTAGTCTGACCACTGTGCCACTGCAGCCCCTTTCAGCACTGGTGTTGTCTGGCCATTGGCTTCAGGCCTCTGCCTGAAGATGATTCCCTACTGGTTCTCTGCCTCCAATGTGAGCTGCGTCAGAAGGTTTAGGATGCCAACTCCTGTCGGAAGGTGTAAAAGTTCCTGTAGGGACGTCTTTGATGGGCTAGTGGAAGAGAGAGTGTTATCTCCTTTGTATGTTATGGTGCTCACCAATCTGATACAGGTAATCCACTCCCAGGAAAAATGGGGGAAAAAGGGTAAAGTCAGGGAATTTTGTGTGACAGGCAAACAACAGGGAATTTTCACCTGGGTCAGGGAAAATGTAAATAATTGCTACTTTGCAAAAATTGTTAGTTGTGTGAGTGTAAGATTATGTAATTGTAAGTATATGCATTTTAAAATTTAAATTTTTCAGTTTGTAAACTGGAAGTAATACATACATATTTGCCAAGCCACATAGGGCCTATGCGTACCAAATAAAGTATTTGTGTGTTTGTAATGGGCACTGGTATGAAGTCAATAGCGTATATTGTGAGAAAAATCAATGGGCAAAATAAAATGTTGGCCCTGCTGGCTTGGTCTGTTGCTGTGTAATTTAATTCAACTCTGCTGATAGTATACTTGTTCTGTCAGCAATAGAAAAATATGGTATTGGAAGGTTTCGGTCCTGAAGATAGGTCAGGGAAAATGGTAAGATTCTGCCTGGAAAACAGGGATAAATCAGGGAATTCCAAAATGGAATTTCAGTGGACATCCAGTGATAGTTAATTTTTTTACGAGTCTACCCCAGTGTTTAGTAGTTGAGGCTCAGAGGGGGAACATTAAGTGTATTTCAGGGCTAGGCCCCATACATCAATCAAGACATGCAGAAAATGTATTGTACAAACTACAAGGTACAGGTTTCACATGGAATTGGACTGGACAGACACTGCCGTCATTAGGGCTGTAGTTACCTCCTCTAATAGCTAGTTGAGCTATTGAAAGGAAAAGGGAAATGCTGTAAACTTATTATAAAAAATATCTCAATTGAAAGGAATTGCAAACCGCATGCAATATATAATACTTTCAATCACATATAATTCTTATAATACTACATACTATTTAATGTTATAATTAAAATATAATATAAAAATGTAATATATAACACCATACTAATAATATATACTGTAATAATAAATAATAGTTTGGTAATGTAGTTGTATTTAATACCTATAATAATCTTATCATATTCTTAATCACATTTACATGTATTGTGTAATGTTGAAGTAAATAGTAATTGGTATATTCGGGGGGGTTGAAGTAAATAGTAATTGATATATTCGGGAAATATGAACTTTTCTATATTTTGTAAAGGATAGTAACTCATTCAGTATTTATAATACCATGGCTGTAATAATTTGTTTGTATTTTATATATTTTCGTTTTTACAAATTGATTATTTTATTTGAGTCATTCAACAGTAGTAGCAGACGTCATAGGCTGCCATTGGGTTAGTAATAGTAAGTTTGACACATAGCAGTTGTGTTGTGATACATGATGAAATAAGGAAAGTGCATATGGTCACATTTGGCTGACGTGACTCACCACACGAGTATAATATTATATTTCCAGAGCCTGGTCCGCGTTTGTGTGCTATTTTTAGACATTACCGCACTATGCGATGCCACAATTGGGACATGTTCAGATGACGAAACTTTCAATTGATGTATAGAGCAGGTACAATCCTAGCCGGGCAACAGTAAGAGAAGTCGAGAAGCGCTCGTCTAGAGAGGAGCAGTGAGTGACCATCGTAACTCACACCGGCAGCACCCGTGACTTTAACCTTCTTTTATATTTTGGACATTTTAACACCTACTAAATCTATTTCCGCCGGTGTGAGGAGTTGTAAGGGCACCAGTGATTCTCTGCCGTCTTCTTAGTTTAATTATCCTCGAAGTGAGAAGTTTTTCAAGTGAACATTAACAGGCTGGGATTTGGTCTTTTTCTTGTTTTTACTGCTGTAAGTGATAAATATGTTTTTGTATGCTGATATTGTAGAAGAAACCGCAATGAATCTTCAGTGAACAGTGTACCGCTTCATCATTTTATTTATTTACTTTTGGTGCCCCTTTTTATCAACAAACTTTTTTTCAGTTCAGAGTATCTTGCTTTCAAACTGAGATAGTTGGAGCTAATGTTTATAGCGAACTCCATTTGTGTCTTCGCTCACGAAACATTACAATTGTTTGGATAATTGCAGTAGACCATACTTTTCCAAGCAATGAAATGTAAATGTGTTTGAAAAGTGAAGCATGTGGCATTATTTATGATTACATGTGGTGGAGAAAAAACAATTTAGCTGGAAAAAAAAATTAAGCACGGCTTTCAAAAATGCTAACTTTATCAAGAATGGCCTACAGAAACGTTTTACAAAAACATAGGGAGGCATAGATGATTAATTAAAATGTATCTGTAAAGCTAGAAGTGTAGATGGGTGGGAGATACCACACCTCTGATAGAAGGTGTGTGTATGTGTGTGCGTGCTATTGCGTGGGACCTCCCGTTCCTACCGTAGCTGTGTTAGATTAGGGATAAGGTGCCTTATAAGAGCCAGTAAAGGCCACCTGAAATGACTTCATGATGTGCTGGCAGTAAGTCCAGATATTGCAGCAAAACAATCTTGGAACCGGCTCTACGTTCCTGGCAAGCAATATGGTTTTTCAATTGTTACGCATACAGTACAGATATGTCATTTTCATGCAGATCTGTACTCTATTACTTTTAAAATGAACAAAGAAAATACAGTAGAACTCCTATTTTACTTGAGGGACATAAGCAAAATTGTGTAAATCAAGAGAAACTTGCAAATACATATGTTTGAAGGTTTCTTCTTTAGCAATTAATGTTAATGTATATTAACAGGCAATGCAGATAATAGTTTAATACTTTGATAAATAAGTCAGTTTTTTGTAGTAATGCTTTTTATAGTTTTGATTTTAAAAATATTTTAACAATTTTTTACTTATCTGGGTTTCTAAACAGTAACACTGTTAACCTTTGCTTATTTTAATTTCCCTACCCAAAATTTTAAGTTTGGTTTGAAACTAAATCACAGAATGATTTTATTTATGCTCATGACCATTTATTATATCTTTTGGCCCTGCAAATATATGTCCTGCGGCAATGTATGAAATTGAAACAAATTTTGTTGAACACTAGGATAAAGAAAAAGAGTAAAGTAAAGGAAGCCATAATAAACTGCAGTGTAAATGGCGAGAATTTGATATCTTAAAGAAAAATAAGAATAATGGCTGGATCCGAATAAATTGGGTGTACTTAAAGGGGAAAATGAAATGGAGGGGAATTAAATATTGAGGTTTTTCTATATGATTTCAGTGCTCAGTAATTTTGGGCATTACTTTTTTTTTAAAAAAAAACAAAATTTCAGTTTGCTGCCAGCATTTCAGTAGTTATGGAAGTGAGTGTTTATTTTAGAGGAAATGTTGTAATAAGGGATTTTTTTCATTCAGATGTTGGTTTCAGGAATGCTTATTTAATTGTGAACTATTTATAGACGTTAGTTTACGTTAGCATAGAGTGTGTGTCTGGGGTAAATCTGGCGGAGAGGAGGTTGAGGGTTGTAGTCCTCCCATTTGCCCATTAGGCTGTCAACAATTACTACAAAAATTATTATAATATTCATTTAATTCTGATAAAAATATGCAATTGCTGTTTACTGTGATGTATTTTATTATACTGTTAGGTAATTTGCTCCTAGAATCTGTCCGGATTATGGGCTGTTCACAGTAAAGTGAGCACTTTTGAGGCTCTAGTTACTTATTTCCTATCAGTCATTTTTTTTATCCTTCCACCACTTTTTAAAATAATTATTGCCATGTAAGTAATAAATATAGTGTATATATTTCACTTGACTCAAAAGTAAATGTCTAAGGCTACAATAAAATATATTTATTGACTATTATTCCAAATAAAAGGGCTTCAAAAATGCTCACTGTACCGTGGATAGCCTATAACACGTGTGTCAGCACTACTGATGCCAGTGTGACCTTCCTCCCATCAGTCAGTGTAAACCACCCCCCTCCAACCCTTGAAAAATTTCTGGTTACACCACTGTTATGAGCCGTCACTATTTTTGTCGTGGTATAAACCAGGGACATTAAAAGGCAGTAGTGTACGGGAAACAGTCCTCCACTTATTTATTTGTGGTACCATTGAAATTGATTTTTGACTGTGGGCTTGGTGTGGAAGGTTCATCTCTGCGATAGAAGCCATGCTGGAGAAGGACATTGCCGACAACCGTGCCATTGGGGAGTTTGGCGCCGATGCAATACTGTCCAGCATCCCGGAAGACCACGTGGTTAGGATCCTCACGCACTGCAACACAGGGTCCCTGGCCACTGCTGGACATGGCACGGCGTTAGGGATCATTCGCACCTTGCACGCTCGCAAGAGAATAGGTGAGTTTGGTGGTGCTCCCGTCGTTTGACATCGTCCTATGTGCTTCCATCGTGTAGCCAGGTTCCCCTGTCGCTACACCATTCCTTACATATTGAGCTACAGGAGAAAATACAGGTGGGAGTGTGTGTCTATCCACTTCTGAAGATTTGTTAAGCTACTGCATGAGACAGGGGAATAATGCTTGCTCAAGTCCACGGAATTGGAGGCAATAAAACACGAGTGCCACATCTCTGTTTAGTTCTACCCTTTACTCACCCATGAATCTGTAGACATTGTACTGCGCGACAGATATTTGCAAGCTTGAAAAGCCAGAGGGGGGGGGGGCAGCATCACTGACAGTTCCTGGATTCCATTTGGGACCTCAGAGTTGGGCCAGTGATTACCCAACTGGACCAACCATATGTCCCTCTCTGTTGGGGAATTTTTCATTTTATCACAATGTTTCACCTGTTCACTTGAAGACATGTAATTCATGCCTTCTTCATATTTGTAAATTTGCTATGATTTAAGAGAAATAAATCCAAAGCAGCCTTGATTTTTAATATTTAATCTCAAATGTTATGTGCATTAAGACAACAAGTAAACCCAAAACAAGAGATTCTTATCCACCATAATACACTGAGGATATGTAGGTAGTTGCATATGGCCATCAGGAGAGTGGGCTTGAGAATGACTTAGCTGCTGTTGTAACATTGCATTTATTAGGGGTTATGTTTACTATTAGTCAAAGATATTTTTATTAGATAGAATTACAAAGTACTTGCTTACGTTGTCACTTCATTTAATATGATTTCCAAGTAAAATCTTTGGTTATTTTAACAGTTTATTAGCATAGAGATCATGTGCAAGTATTTTTCAATTGTTTCTATACAGTATTCAGTATTAATATTTTGTTTGTTATTTTTTATTTCATTCATAGAGGGTGGTCAGCATTAAGTGTTTATTAAACAAAAGTACTAAATAAAACTACCCTGGTTGTCTCTCGTCTCGCCATTGCTGATTGGCGGAGAGATGTGTCATGATCAGACGACAGCCAATTCGAGCACAGGAGACAACATAAGTATGGCACAAGTAAAATGGAACTAATTTTTTCTAGAGAAGAATTCTCATTACCTCCAACGATGGACGTGGTCTTTTTAAATGAATGTTTCAATTATTTAATATATAATAAGATTGCTGCAAGATGTTTTGTAAGATGAAGAAGTGATAATTGAATATTAAGGAATATTATTTTTAATTTTTGAGAAATAAAAGATATTTGCAAAACTGAGAATTTTGACGTGGTGATTTAAAATGAAATGATATAAACAGTGCCCAACATGTTAAGTGTAAGTTGATATGTATAAAATGTAACACTGATTCACTCGTACAGTTGAGTTGTAGTGTTGATGTTTAAATTCTAAAAAATTTGGTGGAGCCTAGGGCCAACTGAGCAGTTTAAAACTTGACACCAAGTCAATGACAGTGTGTTATTAAAGAAAAATATTATAACTTTGAGGTCACCACATATTAATTGGCATCAGATATGTGCTGTATCCACTACTGCTCAATAGTAGTTTTGCTGAGTGCTTTATTTCCAATCCCTGCCATTCTGTTTATCCACACTACACAAAATGTACTCTTCCTTATTGGTGTGTTTGTCACCAATGGAGTGTTGAGTTAACTGTTTTAAAACCAAAATGCAATTATTTACATAACAGGCTTGAAAAGTAGTTATTGTTCCTGTGGAAATTATATTTTAAAAATATAGTTTTTCTTATCTATGAGGTTATTGTGAATGTTTTGCTTGTAAGATCCTTAAAAAAATAGTGGGAAATAGTGACAGAATATCAATGCATTTTCAATCTTCTGTGACAAATTGTCATCGTAATATTCCAACCAAGCGTTACACTCACTTAGGACTCAAAAGTGTCAAAAGCCACTGACTTAACAAAACATGAACTAGGTAAATCTTACATATCATCTAAAGTACGTAAATGTTAATTGAGAACAACAGGATTTTGGCTTTGTAATACTGTGTGGGCACATCTCCGCACAAATATTAGTTGTATAATAGTTGCGAGTTTGAACCAGAATTCTTATCATTTACCGCAGCTATAACTTTGTGGCATTTTTTTTTTCGTGTTTGTTTCTCATGCTGTGGTGAAAGATCACGCTTATCTTGAACCTTGATAATATACAGAAGCATCGCTGGGTGAAGGACAGCCAATGAAGCAGCTTTTTAACTTTGAAACTTGGATAAGACTAGCCTTGAGCACCGTTCATCGTGTTGGTTGTGGTGGCATTTAGTGTTTCTAAATGTTCAACTGCAACATGATCCGGGATGGCAATCTGCTTGTTGGCTGCAGTGCCAAGGTTTCATACACTTGCGATTGTCAGCAAGATGATCAAGCCACATGCCACTTCTGCCAATTTCTAGTTTTGTAACTGTTCCACCATCATATCTAAATATTATAATAAGTATTTAAGCATTAAAATCTTGTTCCAGTCAGCTCTAAGTCACAAATTCTAACATAATTAATTTTGCTGTAATAAGTATAAGATATGCTAAAATTGAAAACATCCATCAGTTTTCAGCTAGTAATGCTACAAAAATTGTAGAGTTAAAAATATGTGAAAAGCTCTGCTCTGCCTATTTAGGTTTCTTCCTCCGATAAAAAAAAATTAGGTCACTGGGGACTACGCATTGTATTTTTTGCTAATATTTTTAACAGTAATAATGAAATATGTTTCCATCAATGCTACCTGAAAATGTAAATATGTATTTAAAACATTTAATTTACAAATATCATACCAAAAACTAGTTTATAACAACATTTTAAGTGTAGCTCTGTGCAAATATTTGGTACACTGAAACAAAAATGAAAAATGACAACTTTCAGTTTCGTTTCGGTAAGAAGTTTGGTTGCCAAAAGTTGTAACAAAATGGAAATCCTTGATTTTGGATAATATTTGATTGTTTAATGAATGTTTATTTAATCCACCAGCAAGGTAAATTTTTTCTTGTAAATCATCTTGTTTGTTTTCATTATTTTATAACTGAAATAACTATATAAAATGGAAATTTTAATGTAGATGAGAGCTCCTGTGGTAAATACTCTATATCCTACACTTTTTTTTTGTTGGATTTTGCAACAAATTTGTCATGATAACTTTTTAAAATGGTATGAAATTTGTTAAACTTTTGTTAAGACTGCACTCTTATGAAAGTACTAGCGAACCGGCCTGGCTTCGCCTGGGTACAATTGAGTTTTACAGTGATACACTAATAAATAAATTCGGAAAAGACAATTCATTTATGTAAAAACAGAATTATAAAATTATACTTCTAACTGATTACGGCAACCCAAAAGGAAGGAAATATTTTTTACCTGATAGCCAAGAAGTAGGGTATTGTTTTTGGAGTGTATCTGTGTAACTATCGCGTATTTACCACATTTCCGCTTTCCGGCGTCGATGTATGAAAATCAAAACGTGAGTTTCATCAAGTTGTAACTTTAGAAATAAGTGTACCTAGATAATACTTTTTGCGCTTGGTTGAGGGATCTTAATCGATCACCAAAGTTAAGCAACGTTCCCAACTGCACACATTTGTATGGGTGACCATTTACTGGCATAACATCTGAGCGCTTCTGGACTTCAAAGGGCACGTTAAATATTCGGTCCCGGTTGTTATTGATTGATAGCAGTCATTAAGACTTTTCAGAGGTCCTTGGGCGGCCTGATAAACTCTGACACCAGAGGAAAAAAATATTTTGGTCACATTCCCAGCTGTTGCAGAATTATGTTTTGTTGTTATTCCACAGGACCCGTACAATTTACCAGGATAAAAAGTATCCTATGTCTTATTCCTGGACCTAAAGTACCTACATACCAAATTTCATCAAAATCCGTTCAGCCGTTATGGAGCTGAGTGGTAGCAAACACACACACACACACAGAGACTTTCGCATTTATAATTTTAGTAGGATTTTTTATTTTCATTTCAGTTTCACAAAAGTTTTTAACATAGTTTTTGTTTTTATTTTGTAAAAAAGAAAAGTTACTTTTGTACAACCCTATTTAATTGTAAACCACAGTATTTCTTAAATCACAGTGTTAAATACATATTTGTGGAATATGAGTTATTTATAATACCGATGAACAGGTTACACATGGGGTGATTTTTGTCAGGTTTGTTTCAAAAAGTGTGAAAAAACTGTGAAAGAACTATATCAAGCACTAACAGTTTGAATATATATTGTCAATAAATTTGGATATTTTAAGAATAAATACTGAATTGCCCCCAAATTTGGCTTTTGAAGCGAGCACTACTTTGACAACAGAACTCTGTACCTATTTCATGAACTAAGTTATTCGATAAGGGTGGCAACTTTTTATCAGTGTCAAGATCTGTCCTAATAATGTGTGTGTCACACACAGGAACTAGAACTAACCAGTGAAACCACATATCTCCCTCTGTGTTACCGAGTTGAGGCTGTGGCAACCAGTTGGTTTATTGAACACTTTTGGTTAAAACTTTGAAAACTAAATTTCTGCTTCCAACTGCAAATAGTTTGTCATAAAATCTGACTTGCGACTACAGTAATGTTGGTAACACATAATAAAAAATAATTCTGTCTCTAAGATCTCACTTAAAGTGTGATGTTCCAATGTGGTTGGTGAAATTGATTAATTTTAGTTTTGTAAATTGTAAATTAAGAACTGTCCTAAGAGTAGTGGTTTAATGAAATAAGATGACCCTTACTCTTTTTATTGCAGCATCCAGGAAATATTTATTTGGGCATGTAATTTATTAGAAATATTTAACCTTGTCTCTTAAAAAAATTAACATTGCCAAATTATTGCAATTAATAATATATTTTATAATTTTTTTTATAGCAAACCTTGTATTCATTACAACCAAAGGAAGTTACATTTCATTGTCCTTCCGTAAATTTTTTCCAATTACAAAACACAGTCTGGTAATGTTTTAAAGTATTTTAGAGTGGCTTGTCCTGTAATGAAATATACACCCAGTAAGAAATATTTGCCATCACTTGGTACTACTCGAGCAAAAACACGGACATCAAAATTTTTAGTATGCAAAAATAAGATGACCTTTACATTTGATTTGAAATAAAGCATATATTTGGGTAAACGTAAATGCAGTACTAACATCTTCTTCGTGTCTTTTGATAAATGCATGGACACAAGTTTTCAGAGTGATTTAAGAAAATGGCAGTAAAAGGAAGAAAGTGAGATTTACGAAAGTGCAGAGTGAATGGCAATTTAAAAAACCCATTTACATGCACAAATTAAATTCAGGTTCAGCATGATCTGAGAATGGCATGTTATATAAGTTAGGCCACATTTGACTTAAATAATGAATAAGTTTGCATTTTATGTATTTTAGTGTACAATGCTTTGTGCAGGTAACTTGGGAATTATGTAACATTGTTGTGTGTGTGATCTGGGGATAGAGCACGTGTACTGCACGGAGACGCGACCGTACAACCAAGGGGCGCGGCTGACCGCATACGAGCTGGTACACGAACGGATCCCGTCAACGCTGGTGTGTGACAGCATGGTCGCTGCGCTCATGAAGTCTCGCAGCATTTTGGCTGTCGTCGTCGGGGCGGACCGTGTCGCTGCCAACGGAGACACCGCCAACAAGATTGGCACCTACCAGGTACTGCCATTTTTGTGCCTTACTACACGTGTAACATAACTAGTTCTTTCTTATTTATGCACCTTTGAAATTTAAATTTAAATGTGAGGAGAGTGAAGGGGTGAGATTTGGGCTGCTCTTAACATCAAGGTCTTAAGAGCCAATGAGGTTGAAGCAAGATGATAATGGAGCAGCGCTGGAATGTGAGAATGGAGCAGTACTGGAATGAAAGGGCGGGGAAAACGGGTGATGTATGTATGGACTTGGCAGAACACATTTAATTCTTGGGGCTGTACATAATTTTTTTTTTGTCATCTGTGATTGTGATGAAATTATTTTCTATCAAGTCATTTATTCGTAATACATGTATACTCAAATATAATTGCAGTAAAATCTGCTGTCTTTCTGTTGTTAACATAGAGCTTGTAGAGGGACTATAACCTATAGGTACAAGCCATTCAGAGTTTCTTTCAACTTTTCTGATGTCCTGCTAAAATTCTACTTCTAGAACATTCCTCCGTCGCAAGCCCACAAAGCCTAACCTAGTTTACAAAATTACACAACAGAGATAATGCACCGCATTCTTGTGTACTCAGTTTTATATTGTTTCTTACTAGGTATTACCAACACACCTATTTCATTTCTGTTTTTATTCGTATTAACTATACATTAAATATATATAAATTTAACTAAAAGTTCAATTTAATGAAAAATAAGATACTTTTATTTTAACAGAAGTGTAAAGCGCTTGTGATACATAACATATTTAGTAAACAATCAAATCTGTCATACATGGGGTGATTTTTCAAAGGTTTGATTCAAAAAGTTTGAAGATACCGTGAATAGACTGTAGTTAGTGAATGTCACTTGTGTAGTTTTTTTTTTGTATGTTGTATCTGGAGGCAGTGGCCCCTCCTGTTCCAGTCCCCCCCCGAAGGAGAGT
>NQII01005004.1:61725-117677 GCA_002778355.1 Clitarchus hookeri | reverse complement strand
ATCTATTAAACTGCATTTACAAATAAGTACGCCAGTCAAGTTGTGGGCTAGATAACATGATTTTATTCGGCATAAAACAGACACCACACTGCCCAAGTCTGTACCCAGCAAGTTAGAGGCTCCAAGGGCTTTAATGTTTGGAACTTAAATTTAGAAGCACCTGCATTCGGATGACACATTTTCATGTGTAGATGTGCAACTACACTAATTTTGCTGGCTGGATCAGCTGTCATCAGTGAATATCATTTGTGATCATGCATTTGCATGTTAAAATTTGTGATTTTACTGTTTTTGTATTTTTGTTGTAAGTTAATCGTCACTTCCCACTCCCAGTTGGTTTATCTAATGTGAAGTGTTGACATATTGTGTCACCTACCAATTTGTAGGTTAATATATGGGGCTGTTGAATTTTTGTTATGCTTTACCAGCTGTCTTGTCTGTTTTTGGGTTAAAAACTTAAAATTTCCATAGATAATTAGTAATTACACTTGGGTGACCACGTTATCTATGATTTTCCAGTTTAAAACCATATATTAAATATGAGGTAAAAATATAACTCAATAATTGTGTTCAGAAAATTAAAGGAAATACCTAGGCTGTTACAATTATAATCTTTTGCTATTGTTTATACATTATACTACACCTCAAAACTTTTCAAACAAAAATAAATCATACTGCCTTAGAAGACTTGTGTCTATTGGATTGAAATAATATTTTAATAACAAGAACCTTAAATTTTCCTGCAAGAAATCACTTTGTCATAGTTTGTGAAAAAATGCCAACCTGTGAGTAGTTGTGCTTATGTCTTATTTCACCGTAAAGACATTTTTTTCCTGAAACCCTGCAATGAACTGCAGTGAACGAGGTTGTGAACTGTGGACAGATTGCTGTGACTGCCAAGTACCACAAAGTCCCGTTCTACGTGGCAGCGCCGTTCACGTCGATCGACTTCAGCATCCCAAGCGGGGAGTACATAGTGATCGAAGAGCGCCCGGACAAGGAGATGACCCACATTGGAGAGCACAGGATTGCTGCTCAAGGTGAGCTGTTTGTCAGCCGAGATCAGAATGTAGTGTTTCTCTGACTGATACAGCTACCGTGCGTGCAGGTTAGAAGGGAACAGCGGAGAAGGAATGATGAAGACACACACACCCAAAAAGTCTACCTACATTTCAGTATGCAGTTGGAAGGAAGGCTCTGTATGTATCCAGCCAGGGTCCTAATAGCTCATGTGGGTGTTACGTTTGGACCAAGATGTGTTTTGTTGTCTCATACAAGAACCAATGAGATGTCGCCTGTGATTGATTAGCTGAGCTTTTAAAACCCTGGCTGACTAAATACATACCGTATTTACTGCATTGTAAGACAACCTTTTATTTCACCAATTTGGTTACTAGAGGTGTGCCAAGACTATTTTTTTTTCATTTCAAATCAAATTTGAAGACGAAGACCTAACTAAGTCTTTGCCAAAGATGAATTCAAAATTAAAAATTGAACACTTAAAATTTTTTTTAGTTCTTGGAAATTTCATAGATAATATATCAAATAAAGTACTGTTACCGATTGCATACAAAAATATGCTGATTTTGTAATGTATCACAAAAATTTGTAGAAGCCAAAACAATATTTTTAGACTTTTTCCCCTGCGAAGGCCCGATTCTTCATAACTGACCAAAAATTAATACAGTTATTACTAGTATCGAAATACAAAAATACATAACTTGCTTCCTGTTATAGACAACACATGCTTGCAATTGATGCACATGCACATCTGTGCTTCTTTGTTCCAAGTGAATAAAATGTACACATTATGTGCAGGTTTCACAATTTGAGCACCTTGTACACCACCTTGAGGTGGAGTAAAAGGTGCTGAAGTTGTTAAATAAACGTGGATAGACGAGTATAAGAGATTTTTAATTTTGGATATATGTAATATGTATTTCATATGTGGTAGGTAATATGATTGACAGAGTCACGAATAATGAAAATTTAGTAAAAATACATAAATAGTAAAGATGAGTCAAACGCTCCAATTTCAAACCGAACCCTAACTTTAAGGTTATGATCGGTTCGGTTTGAAATTTATTGCCTTGTAAAATATCGGTTCTGGTTCGGTTCAAAAAATTTACATGAGTTTGTGTTCGGTTTGAAAATTTGCCAGAAATGAACATTATTAATAAACTTTGAAACAAACTTACTTCACCTCAAACAAATCTTTTTTTAAATTAGAAAAAATTTCACCACTATTAGTGGTGGAACTGTGCAGGATGTATATGTATGTGTTTATTGTTTGTGTTACATGTTTAAACGAATTGAGGCTCAGCTGTGAAGGTTGTATGTGTGTGTATTTTTATTTTAGGCTACATATTAATCTATTAGAGATGGAATTGTTAAGGTCGTTCTACATGTTTGTTATTTTGTCACATCTTTGAGCAATTACTGTGAAGGCATATATGTGTGAATGAAGCATTTTTTGAAGTTCAGTTCAAGTTTGGTTTGAGTTTGATGAATTATAGTACAGTTCAGTTCATGTTTGGTTCGTGGACAGTTTTAAAGGTTTGGTTCAAGTTTGATTCAATAAAATTATTATAGGTTAAGTTCTAGTTGAGTTCAGTGCTAAAATCTGGGTTTGTCCCACCTCTAATAAATAGGTCATAACATAATATGCAATTTTTATTCTAAATAAACAATTAAAAAACAAGGTATTTAAAATAATTCTGAAAAATATGTATTTTATAAATTTACACATACTGAGTTAAAACACTTTAAATCTATTTAATTATAAGAAATTTCATTAAAATATTTTTTTACAAATTAGCTCTTAGACAGTTGGGTGGCGACTTTTACGCTATACACATGTCAGCATATCAATGTGTTACTCAGCTAAACCCTCTACACCTTGGGGAGCTGAAGTTGCAGAGATTACATCGAAAGTGAACAAATGGTGCACCTGTGCCGGAAGATGTTTGTTTGCCCGTAATGTATAGAACAGTGTGCTGTGCTAATAGCAAGTATCTTTGAACTCTAGAACGTATCAATTTTAATTTTCGTACTATTATATTGCAGCATTTTGCATTATTTACCATGGAAAATAAATATAGTGCATTGTATTCCATCTGGAACTACGGAAAATAAATACAGTGCATTGTATTCCATCTGCAACAACTGCAGTCTTTTTTGTGGAACCATAACATTTGTGCCATCTGGATAGTATGTTCTGTTGATTCATTCACGTTTAACAACAAAAACATTAAACACTGCTTTTGAAATGAGTTAAATAAGTACATTCAAATTGAATTTTGTGTGAAATTTATTAAAATTTTCAGCAGAGGTGTGATTTTTTTTTTTTTATTATAATTCTGATAATATTTTATGATGCATCACTCTAAAAGCAAACATCAGTTAATATAATTATTCATGGAAATAGTAGTTCACTTATGGTGTTCACAGTTATGTTACAGGTGAGCTTAAGTATTTTGTGTGTGTAAAATGGGCTAAAATTACAAAATATTGAAGTTTGCCAATCATATTGATTATAGGAACAAATGTTTGGAATCTTCTAAGTTTTGGTTATGTCCGAAGTTGAAGACTAAGTAAAGAAGTCTTTGATTCAACTTTGAATTTTCGAAGCTCGCACACCCCAATTGGATACTGTAAAATCACGCCTTGGCTTAGAATCTGGATCAGCAGTATTACATACACTTCGGAACCAGTATTTATAAAACAAGTTGATAAAATGGACATTACATATTTACCAGTACTGTTACAGGTTGAATAAATATCTAATAAAGTGGTTCCAATTCATAAAAATGCACAGTTTTCCTGTCAAGTGCACCCTCTTATCACTCTGCTGGGCCTGACCTCTAGCAAGTTCGCGGCCGTGTAGATATGTGGCCTGTCTTGAGTAAGCTTCGGCTGTCCATGGTGACACTCTGTAAAGCTCGTTTCCTCCCCTTACACACCTGGTGGGGTGGGAGCTAGTTGCCTAGCAACCAGCGTGGAATCCTTGCGCCCTCCCTCTGGGTGCCAACCAGTTTTGAAGGGAAGGGGTAGACATAGTAAAAAGCCTTTTGGTAGGAAACAGAGAAACCACTCAGAAGTCACGTTCCTTAAAAAACCATGGGTCAGAGCTTCTGAATCCTGCAGGATTATTCAGTGTTGGTGAATCAGGTGGCGTGTGCATGAAAATCTCTATGTAACCCACAGTAACCGAACCCGCTGCTTACGTAATTCACAGTAGCCGAACCTTCAGCTGACGTAATCCACAGTAGCCAAACCTTCAGCTGACGTAACCCACAGTAGCCAAACCCGCTGGTTCTGTATGCTATTTGTTCTGATTGTATCGAGAGGAAAATGTAGAAGAAAGAGTAGTGATGCGCGAGTTTGATATTTACAGTTTCGTATTGAGTCAAGTTGTATGAAACTCGAGTCAAGTGAAGTTTCAAGTTTTATAAAATTCAAGTAGAGTCAAATCGAGTTCAGTAAAAATTTTTAAAAAATGGTAATCAAGTTTGCACCATATATGTAAATGTGTACATGGGTATAAGGCCTGCCCCTTATAACTTCCTCCCCTGCTTTCAGTTATGGTTTACCAAGACAAAAATTTTGGGGCTGGTTTCTACCAATAAGAATACTTATTTGTCTAGGTGATTCACAACGCTACTTTTTTTTCTCTTGCCAACGAGTGAATGACTGGTAGGAATGTTAATGTAATCTGCATGATGTTGATAGAAAAAAAAAGATAACTGTTACAGCAGGGAAGGGGGGCGGGGTAGCTTTCAGGCCGATCAGTCAGCATGTCTCAGGGTGAGCGGACAAGCAGAGTCCACATTTAAAATTTTTGTTACCTAATACTTGTTGTTGTTGTTGGGTTTATTTTTTTTTTTTTTACAAATGCTTTTAAAACATTAATTAGATGAGAAAAGTAATGACATGTGTACCAGTATGCATATTTCTGCTGAAGGTGTGACGTGCCATGAGACAAGGCTTTCATGTTTAAATACAGTGCGCCGTATGGTTGTACATATTTCTGTCAAGGGTTCCATTATCTGATGTCACCTGGGGGCAAAGAGGAAGCACGGAGAAGCAAAATGGCTCAAGTCAAGAATATAACACCCACCGAATTTTATCACAGTAGATCATCACAAATGTAAACCAAGTGTCAAGGCATGTAGCCAAGTTATTGTTTTCATTCCGAGGCGCAACTTTAGCAGTCTAGTAACGTAAAATTAATGATTTGCGAGACACGAAAGGTAATTGTTAGGTGTGAATATTTGTTGTTTATAACCTAAAAGCACCGTGACTCTGTTTGTATGTTCAGTAGTTCGATGTCTGCTGTAAAAATCTCGACTCTAGTGACAAGTTGATCTTTGTTGACTTGACTCAATTTTTCGAGACTCGACCCATTACTAGAAATGAGCATAAACCAGGAAATTCTCACATTATTTGAGAGCGGATAGGAACCCACAAAAGAAGGTTTGGTGAGCAGGGTCAAATTTTGAAATTTGTGAACACCCTGGAATACAAAAAAATGAAAAGTGGTCAGAGGTGCCCACTGCCTAAATGGCTTAAAGCTGTTAGCCCCATGAGTGTACCAACCAAGTCCAGTTGCCATAGCTTAACTACATAGAGTATAATTTGTGATAACAATAGCTCTTCAGGAATTTGTTGTACCTTATGTTATATTTTGGTTTCAATATTATATAAAAAATTAAAGCATAATCTTTTGAAAACATACTTGCAAGGCATGTAATGTATAAGGCAGGCATGGTAAGGAAAGTTAGTTTTTACGAATGCCCAGTTCCAATATTTGTAAACCTTGTGGTGGTCTAGAGACCGACAAAAAAAAATTCACAAGCACCAATTTCAATTTTGTCCATAATGCGAAATAGTGTTTTTTTGTGATTCTCCCCCTTAAAATTTCAAAATATTCGTAAATCCTTAGACTGGGTGAAACTGCCCCTTAAGAGATGTCTTTGTGCCAAATTTCAAGTGCTTAAGATGAACTGCTAGGAAATGGTGCACTATCAAAAATTGTAGGGAGCAAAACATACTCCCATTGTCAAACTATCTCCTCCATGGGAGGGTGACAAGGGTTGGAAGGTGGGGGTGGAAATAGGAAGGATGGGAGGGGTGACTAGTTCTGGTGACTCCCCCCTCTCCTCGAGGACAAATTTTGCATTTTTTGAGTTCCAAACTTTATTCTTGATTAATAATATAAAACTACTGGATATACAAGAAAGTCTAGAACCTTTATTAATGGAGTTGTGAAGACACTAGTATGGAAAGTGGAAAAGACTCTTTCTTTTATGTTAGTATGGTGATGGTGTAGGTTCCACATGAAGCATTTCAATCAGTAAGTACACTTTCTCTCATTGAGTCCTTGCACGACTGGTGCAGGAACCTGGCTGATGCGTTCCCTAAGGCTTGGCTTTAGCTGCTTTGGAACACCTTACCGGCAGGAGAGTTGGCCACCAAAAAATTCTGTAGGCTAAATAATACATTCTAACTGCTCTGACACAACTTTTATCTCCCACTGCTGCACCTTATTAAAAAAACGATTCGTCGTAGTTACTAATGCATCAGTCTCGCAACAAGGTGACAAAAGTTAGATTCCAGGCAGTCATCGTCGTCATCCACCGCTGTTTCCAGCCTTTGGCCAGATCGCCATAGTGAAATATGTGTCCATCTCCTCTCTCTCCACCACTCTTCCTCTTTGATCTTGCTCCAACCTTCTCGCCTCTCCTGCACTCCTGCCATTACCTTGATTCGCCACGGGCATCATCATAATACACTCTAGCCTTGCCATAGCCGTGGCCCCCTCCAAGAAGATGCATAGCCGTATACACCACAGAGCACCTCGCCAGAGCTACAGAGGAGCAGTGTTTGCCTCCTGTCAGCCCGTAACCCACTCCATGAAGAGGTTGTGCTTACCCCTCCAGCCTTGGCAGGAAAGTAGGAGGGAGGGGAAGTCGCACATGCTGGTTAACACCACTAGTTCTCGTTAGGTGGGGCGTCAATCTGTTCCTCCCACCTCTTTCTTGGTCTTCCCTAGTACTTTCTTCAGTTCAAGTTTATTTATCTCCATTATTTGTTTGGGCAGCCTCTCTTCTCATTCTCTCTACATGTCCATACCACTTCATTCATCCAAATCCTTTACTCCTGCTCGCATGACTTTGTTTCTAATCCTATGCCACCTTGTTATCAGCATACCCATTATGAACCTTATGCCAATCATTTTTATTTGTCCTACATTTCTCGTATCCATTGCCCACGTTTTCAATGCATGTGTGTGTCTGCAAATAGTATGGCATATACAACACTTGCTTGCACCTCAATGGCACAGATGTTGTTGTCTGGCATGGTTTCTCAGAGTAATTCTGTTCCCCCAATCCTTGCAGTCCCATCGCTGCAGAATCTCCAATTCGCTTCACACTCATGGGGTCCATTTTGTCAGGTAGGCCCCAATTCTCATTTCTTTTGAATCAATTATAAAATTAAAGAATACCATGTGTGTAAGTGAGCTTTAATGGATGTGTGTTGTGAAAATACACTTAAGTTGCTGCATGTCTGCCTTGCAGGGATATCCTGCTGGAACCCTGCCTTCGACGTGACCCCGACCGACCTGATAACGGCCATCATTACGGAGCGAGGGGTCTTTGAACCGCATGAGCTACAGAACATCTAGCAGTTTCACAGATCATCAGCACTCTCGCCTAGTGTCCATATACAGTTGGGGAATCACGTGCCTGATTTGTATTGCAACTTTATTCCTTGTGATACAATCTAAACATTTGGCATTTTGCAAATTATTTTCTCAACTTGTTAATTTTTTTTAAGGATTTTAATTTGTATGTTGTGTTACAACATTCAGGCAGGTTTTGGCATAGTTACTTGTGTTCTAGTCATAAGTGTCCCAGCAATGATTCAGACTTTGTCAAAATTTGAGGTGATATGCGATGGAAACAGAAACCAAGTCAAATCTTAGACTGTGGAAAAATAAATGTGTAAACTCTTCCTTCCACAAATCTGTAACCTTTTTTTGTGATAAAAAATAGTATGTCAATTCATTTTACGGCAGTTAAGCTAAAAGAATGTCCTTCCATAAAGTTGCGTATTGTCCACAAAAACTGCAACTTTATAAGAAACAATATTGTGGAGGTAATGTTTCCTTACGATGACGATACTAAGAAACAGTTTTTAGTTGCTCAGGCACTCTAAAATATTAATTATTTGAATATTTTGTTGCTAGATGTTGAAAAATTTTAAGACATTGGTTTGTGCACATGCGCCAAACAAGAATGTTTTTTTGTTTTACTCTTCATTGTACTATTTATAACTTTCAGTTTTGAATGGAGAAAGGAGTCGTGTACAGAATTTTACTTCACCACATTGAGTCTGCTTTTCCGTAAAATACATTATAAACTGTTGCAATACCAAAAAAAAATAATTTTATTACTGGGCTCAACTGCATCAGCAAAATAATGAGAGTGAAATTATCAATTGTTTAAATATATTCAAAAATTAAAAAAAAAATACTTATACAAAACAGTTTTGTTAAAGAAGGGGCCAGGTCCATTTACCATTGCTGCTGTAACTAAAAAAAAAAAATATTTGAAGGTAATAAATTATCTATGGCAAGTGCTTGCTTGCTTAAATTTGTGTCATGTCAATTTATTTTTATTGTCTTACAGCATTAACTACTAAGACTAGATGCTACTTTTCTTGAAATCGTGAGCAAGATGTTGAAAATATATTTTTTATAGTTTTTTGACATTATTGTTAGCAAACTCTGTATCTATGTACAGTAGTAGTTTTGATAGAATGGATGCCGCATTTGCCTTAGAATATGTGTGTTCCCAAACTGTTAGTTTAAAATTGTGTGAAGAAACTGTCAGGTGCACAGGTCACAACATATAGCACTTGAAAATTCTTCTAAAATAAATTGTGTGCCATATTTCTTTGAATTATTGTTGCTGTCGTTAAAGACACACCACTGTTTTTATATGCTGAAGAAGGTAAAAATATTTTCATTGCTTAGAAGTCAACATGTTTGTTTTCACTAGCTCTGCATCTTTGTGTGTATGCTAGTACGTGTAAGTATGTGTCTCTCTCCAAGAAGCAAGGAGGATGTTGTGCATCATCCACTGCCTCTACTGAGCAAGGAAGGGATGGTCGAAGCAGGTCGGGTGCAAAAGGGGCCCCACATTGTGGCTCTCCGCCTCCCACTCTGCGATGAACGGTGCAAGGACACAATAAAATAATAATGCGTTAGCAGAACCCAGTATGCAGCCAGGGGCCATCACTGCGTTTACAATATTATATTTGCCTTTCTTCATCTTGGTATATGTTATAGCTCTTATTTCATTACTGAAATAAGTTCCCATCTCTGCCGTCTCCTAGCTTGGCTCCACTTTGGTGTTAGTACAGTTGTTATGTTTTGGTTTACCATATTTATATTGTCTGTTGTTGCTCGACTTTACGGCGATAGAGACGTTACTGCCAGCACGTGTCCCACACCGTTGGAAGGTCCTCCACTGTCGTTTGGGGAGGGAGTAAGGCCTGCACTCCTGAAGGGCTGACAACTGAGGGAACTTGTAACGGAGTCAGAGGTCAGCCTGTACTACTCCTTTCTTTCCATGACACTTCTGCGATTTCTTGACACAGAGGGCAAATGCTCTTGTCCTCACATCTTGTCTGTTACTATGCTTGGGCACTAACAGTCTGACTGTACAAGGAGTCGACCAGCCTGCCAACAGACAGACACCATCATGAATGGCCACGATTCAAAGTCAGCCTGGGAGGCAAATACCTATTTCAGTAAAACATGGCATGGGGAACACTCGGGGGTTTTCTATATTTACTGACCCCGAAATGAGATCACCCAATGGTGATTCCCTTCTGCTACTAGAGGCTATAAGAGATGCATCACTAACCCTTTCCGTGGTCGTGCTTTGTTTAGTCTCCGATACTAGAGCTGGCAACAGCTCCAACACATCTCTTGACTAGTAACCATCCTAAACCCACATCAGTCCTATGAGTGAGTAAGCAAAGAGCCCAGAGGGAGCGCATGTTTCCCTTTCAGTTAGCAAGTCTCCCGCTAAGTCATAAGCAGGGAGCAGGGCCGAAGAAGGAATATGCTTCCCGTAGTCAACAATATTCCAAACAGGTCTCAGTGGCAACCCACACAGTGGTCAGGAAACTTATAGAGGAGTGTATTTTCCTTTGTCAGCAACACACCTACCAGGCATAGCCTGCTGGTCCTGCAGGCATAGCCTGCTGGTCCTGCAGGCTGAGTGCCCTAGATAGGGACCTGGAAATTTCTCACATTCACTTGGCAACAAGCTAGACTCCACGACATTATGTGTGCTCGAGCCTCAGTTAGTGGTTCATTGGCTTTTCCTTTAGATGAACCCCAAGACCAGGTAGCGCTGCATTCAGTCTTCGTTTCCCATGCAGGTGCTTTATTGGCAGAAAGCCGTCGGAGCATGTCTTACGAGCTGTGGTTCAATAGAAACGGAAACTGAAATGTACAAGTGATTGAAGTTTTAACTTGTCCTCGAATGAATTCGCGAAATTTCCATGTCTAGCCATAAGCTACGAGCAGAGATAGGCAGGACAGTGCTTGACCACTCCTGTCTGGTGTAAGGACAAAGGACTGGTTGTGAGGCAACCACCTTACTACTCACAGGGTACCGGGCATGTACAGAGGATGCAAGGTCATGCCAGACCACGCTGGGCAACGGCCAAGCATGCATGAAGACACCAGATGCTGTGACCCCTCCAAATTGACAGAGGAAAAAGCAAATAAGATGTTCTTCCATTAAGTAATGTACTCACACAATTTAAAATTTTCTCAGGCAATAGAATGATGGATAATCTGTGCCATTTGGGTTAGGAGTGGATTTTGAGTGCAAACCAGGGGCCTAAAGAAAGCTGGGTTGTAAATTGGTGTTATTAATGTTGGTTGTCGGGTGTGTAACCAGTTATATAACAGTTGTATAGCTAATTTAATAAAAAATTCACCCAAAGTGTTTCATGATTATACAAGGATTTATGTTACTTGAGAGATCTTTGCCTACCATTTGAACTTCGAAGAAAACTACAACAGCAAGACACGTAGGCTGTAATAACATATAATATGATCTTACAGTTTTCATCCTATTTGTGTGTCCTTTATTATTGTAACAGGCAGCATTAGCACTCGCTCATTCCGCTTCTTTTGAATGACTTTCACGATTACTCTAAGAGTCATGGAGAAAACAAGGAGAATTTAAGAGCAGGAAATTAATTTGGTTGGACATGACAATGAACATTCTCGCTAATGTTTTGGAAAGCAAGATGATGGATGAGAACAGAACTTGAGAGGAGGACCTAAGAAAACATACTTGGAAGATGTGATAATGATATTTGATACCTAATTAACTCAAGACTAAAATAGCAGATGTGAGTAGTTCCACTGATAGTATGATCATGAAGTGTGTCATTCAGTTGACCAAAATTTATCTGTGTGGGAAATGCCAAGCTAAATTTAAATATAAATGAACCATTATTAAGTGTTATGGAGTGTGTACATCATGCAGCAGAATGTTTGGCCAACATTCTGATAAAGGCTGTTGGTGGTAAGTGAGCACTTTTGAAAGCCCTGCTGAATTTCAACTTTCAGCTTATTGGTTGAGTATGTTTCTGCATACCTATCAATATGAACACCGCCACATGTCTTTCAGCAGGTGTTTACATCAGCTGGCTCAATATTCTCACTGCATACTTATGAAATAGACAACAAAATGTAACAAATGGGATATGGCGGGAATAGGCCGCCAGGCTACTGATCACGTTATTAAAAGTAGACAGAATCACAAGTACTCACAGTACGGTACTCATGGTTAGACACACACAAACAAAAGTCGGACTACCGCATTTTCCACGAGGATGTGTGGTCGCGCAACGTTTTGCTGGCTACACCAGCTCCATCAGGTGACGAGCGGTGGCACACGGCAGTCTTGCAAGCTAGGGTGAGGCGGGAAATTTGAAATGTGGCGGAGGGGTTATCTTATGTTTAGGCAAGATGTGTGTCTGGATTTGGTGATGTATTGGTGAGCCAGTTCCCAGCATCGCAGTTCTGCACTATTATTAGAAGGAGGTATGGCCCTCACCACTCTGGTTGTGTAACAGGAGTCAAAGTTCTGGTTGTGAGATGTTGCATGTGCTGCAACTGGCTTCTCCTGCAAATTTACATTTGCCTCGGTTATGGCTTGTTTGGTGTCTGCTGTATGGCCATGCATTCAATGTCTGAGAGTGTTGGTGGTAAGCCAGTTGCAGCACATGCAACATCTCACAACCAGGACTTTGACACCTGTTACACAACCATAGTGGTGAGGCCCCTACCTCCTTCTAATAATAGTGCAAAACTGCGATACTGGGAACTGGCCCACCAATACATCACCAAATCCAGACAGACACGTTGCTTAAACATAAGGTAACACCTTCGCCACATTTCAAATTTCCCGTCTCATCCTAGTTTGCCTCCTGGCCGCTCTGTTTGCTGTTGGCCAACCACCGCTCGCCAGACTGCAGTGTGTAGCCAGCAAAACTTTGCGCATCCACGTGAAAATGTGTTAGTCTTGACTTTTGTTTGTGTGTGTTTATCTACGAGTACCATCCAGTACTTGTGCATTCTGTGTACTTTTTTATAATGTAATCAGTAGCATAGCAGCCTATTCCCGATGCATCTTAGAATAGCGGAAGATTTAAAGTTTATTTTTCCCATTATAAAAACACCGTTAACACATTTTGAACATTCACCTTTAAAAAATGTTACAGCTGAAACGCTTGCCCATTAAAGAAAGGCATGGTTTTAGATAATGCAGTATATTTACTCCGTCATACAGAAGACAATGCCCTATTAAATTATGTTTAACAACATTGAGTACAATTATATGCCATAAATACCTCACAACCCAATATTTTACTACAAGACTACATACAAGCAAATGGCTGGCGTTGCTATTACATTACGAATACCATAATGAAAACAATTGTCATGAAACTAAATGGCTGAATAGAATTTATCCAAATTTGTTACAGCATACTTCCACAGTAATATTTGTCACTCGATGCAAGTTCCGTGAAAATTTGTCTGGCCACGCAGTTTTTTAAGCACATAACATTAATGTTTGCTAAGGCCTACTGCGATGCTTACAAAAACAATCATTTTTCGCTTATAAAATTTAAATAACTACACTGATATGAACGTAACTTCACCACAATACTAACAACACAATACCTAGCCGATGACAATACATTTCATGAAACTGCATCCACACATTTAATGCAAAATCTAATTTTGCCCCAAATTAATTACTTATAAGGATAGTCGTGGAAATTAATACTTACTGTTTTATATATTGGCACATACAAATTAAACCATCCTTACGGACATTATAATACTGTTTTAACATATTCCTTAACACTTGAGGAATGTTTACATTTTCCAGACGTTATTGTTTCAAAATGAATTACATTGTGCCGAGGTATTACCATATTTCATCGCATAATCGTCGCTAATTTTATCCCAAATTTAGTAAAAAAAATCTTGGGTGCGACGATTGTTTGAGGAAAAATACAATGGCGAAAAAATTTTCACTGACACTACACATTGTTTACATTTTAAATATTTTATTTTATATATTTTTTAAAAATAATACAAACAAGTCTGAAACGAAATTTTACCAATTCCAAACTGCAGTTCTCTGTTCGTATTTACACTTAGGTATTTACATTTGCGCCACCCAAAATACACATGACGGCCATCTAGCCACACTACAAAAAAGTAAACAGTCATAGGGCATGCAATGATTGTAGTAATTATCTTCGCCTGCAAAGATTGTTAATAAGGTATCAGCACAATAACACGTAACGAATTTAATTGTCTGAGTCACTTGTCACATTTCGTACGACACTTCAACCCTTTCGCAATTCTTCTGTGTATGTAAGAATTTCTCCATCAATCATAGGAAATTTACCTTTTTTTGGGACCACAAAAGGCACGCCTAGCTTGGTTTGTGCTTCTTAGTTTCACTTTCATTTTCCACCAGTCACGCACTAGCTTCTCACTTACAGAAAATTTTCTTTCAGCTGCTCGATTTCCATGTTCTGCAAACACAATCACCTTTAACTTAAATCTTAAATCCAGCCGTATAGTTATTCTATTTACCCAGTGTGCAAACAATATTACCCACGAACAACTTCCCTACTGATTTAACAAAAAAAATGCCTCACCAACATGTGTTGCACATGCCGAACAAACTGCTACTGATTGCGTGGGCAGAAGCACTGTTCATGGCATGCGCTGATTGCACAGCCCGTTGCTAAAGCGATCAGTTGCCAATTTCGTGCAAGGTCGACGTTTCCGTCCACTTCCATGCAAGATGTGCACGGAAATGTAAACAACATACTGCAGTGCAACGATTATACGATGAATTTTTTCTTAACTGCAATGGCGACGATTATGCGATGAAATACAGTAACTCCACGATCAAAAGTTGGGAATCGCCTCAATACTAATTAACATGCAGACATTTATTTAAGTTTTCAAAGTTTACAAAAGGTGGGGTGCAATTTATTTATTGGCATTAAAAAAAAATTTCCCCAATAAATGTTCAGAAATTTGTAACGCACAGTACATTTTAATGTTTTTATTAGTTTTTAAGGAACTAAAAAAAAAAAATAAGAACTAATGAATAGCTTATCACTTTTGTTTAAACGCTTTTGCGCTGCCCAGCGCCAGCCGAGCTGTCATTTTTCTTTACTGTTTCTCTTTTTTCCTTCACCATCTCGCTCGACGTCCCTCCTATTCAAGTCCCCCCCACCCCTCTATTTCATCAGCCGCCCAGCGCTAGGGTTGGGCGATGCGTCTATTCAACATTGATTGATAGATTATTTCAGTAAATATAATAGATTAATATTGCGATTATCAAATCTTTGATTAATCTATGTTGGCCATCAGTGTTTTATCATAGTACAGTACATTAAAAATAATGGAACATTGGCAGAAAATAATGGTGGTACGTTTTTGACATGCATAAAATCACAATTTAATGTTTGTTTTACATCAATTATACATTTGTTTTAAAGTTACACGACCCATATAAATTACAACTGTGACTGTCAAAATCATTAATTACATATTTGTTTAACTTTTGCTATGTATGCCAACATTCTCATTGTTATATTAATTGATTGGTCGTCTTAAGAATATGTTAGGTTATGTTGTGCTTAATTTATTATGTTATGCTGTTATTTTACAAATTATATGATGTTGTGTTTCAAATTAGCCTTCCTAACATTCAAGGGAGGTAAAATCATCTTTCCTCCGTGTTGCGTTTGCATATGGTAGGTCAGTTCAAGCTGTTTTTATGTTTGAAAAGTATGTACTAGAGATGCATGAATCGTTGATATGTAATTGTGGATATAAATTACTTCGAAGCATTTGAAAGCATGAGTAGGTAGTTTTTTTATCATGAAAATGTTTTTAAAATCTGTAGATATTTTTTCTTGTGCAAACATATTGGTAAAAAATCAAAGTGTTACCTAAGCAGTTAATAAAATATTTTAAAATGATTATTTGCATGCAATATCTTCTTATGACTAAACACACATTGAGAAATGGCAGGGTAAAAATGCAGCTCACCAATAAAGCATTCTAACAAATCAGATATTTAAAAAAATTGTTACTTTTTAAATAATTAGAAATTAAATACTTTTTCTGCAATTTAAATCTTGAAACGAAAGGTGGTTAGATAATGTAATGCTCATTGAACTGTAAAATTGAGGAAATATTGTTACTGGTGTCGATGCAAGCCTAAACAAAAGTGAATAATATTCCGTGTATTAACTATATATTTATAAAATCCTTCGCATCACTGCTACTGCACAGTGGGCTCATAACCATCCTCTGTTGCATTCCAGACATCAATACAATTATTCGAAAAGAAAGTAGTCTCTATTCGCTGTTTTGTAACACAGCCCTACAGTTCTGGCATGCCTCTGAGCATGTTAATTAATTCCTTCTATGATGTTGCCTGTTACGTACATCACTTGCTTACCCTTTTTTTTTTCTTCCCACCAATTAAACATGCGCACGCACACACACACACAATTATTAAGACGGAAAGCATTTGCACAGCACAACGTACGCATCTGATTTAATTGCACACAGTGTCCTACTGAATTATCCCCATGCTGCTTTGGTTTTTTTATTTGTGTAATTGAGCCACGTGTAGCAGTGCATGTCGTGCTTGCCATGCATCCAGTATAAGTTAGTAACGACGGAGGGATAGGAGTTCCATGCCGTAACGTTTAATCAAAAGTGTTACGTAAGCATTTGTGATTACTAAAGTAAATTATTTTGCTTTCTGTTTTTTAATGCATATAAGTGTAAGAACCAGTAAATTTGTGAATTTTTTTTCTCTCCCCTCTTTTCAATCCTCTCCCCCATTCATGACTTTACAGTTTAATTTGACCGGCGCAAGAATAAAGTGATTCAGGCACATGGCAATGTTAATTTTACATGTGAAAGAATACATGATGTGTATACAGGTAGATCTTGAGCAGGGCTTTCCAAAATGCTCAGTTTATAGTGAACGGCCCGTAGTAGGATTTTTGTAACTCGAAGCGATGCCTTGATTTTCACCGCTGGTATGTGTAGTAGTGGCATTCCTTCGGCGCTCAGTGGGGAGGGACTGGCCGTGCTGCTACAGTGTGCGAGCACCTTGTGCGGCCCTTCTCAGTAGCTTCATCCCTCTCCTGGCCCTGCATCCCTTAAATAATAAAACAAAACATTAAAAAATTTCAATAGCACAGTAATAAAATCTGTATGCCTCACATCGAAACTGCACAAAAAACTTTTCTACTTGTAGTTATTTAAAAATGCAATGTATTTTTTTTCAGGTGAATTACTAATATAATAGTATGTTCCAAAAAATATATAATAGTGACTGATAACGATTGTGCACATGCTATGGAGTCAGTTTTTTTTTTTAATTTCCTGGAAGATGACACCGTGTGTAAAGTTTACAAATTGAACAGTGTTTGTCACTATATAAAATAATTAACTTTGTTGCTGTACAGTGCCTTAGACACGCGAGCTGAAGCTATCGAGTTTCTTCGTGAATTCAGGTCGTGGGTTTGATACAGGCCACCTACGCTGTGTGGAGAGGGGGCAGTTGTACCAACTGGTTCTCCACCTCCATTCCTGACTAATGACAATTAGTTCCTTCATATGTGCCTTACCTGTTTTCCATCAAAGTTTTTAAACCCACGACTAGCAGTTGTACTTACTGGGAGTGTACATCACTATGATTATGTAAGCTGATAGTACTGTAAAAGTTTTGAAGTGTTTTGTTTACTTAATTGCAGTCAATTTTATTTTTAAAGGAAACTAGTACATAGTACTTCTCGTAGGTGTCAGTAACTTATGTATCAGCTTACAATTTTACTCTTTATTTTTATCAAACTTAATTAGTTAGCATTAAAGTTGACATGTCGTACGCACATTGCAGAACTACCTCGTTGTTGTGTATCTGGTTTTGAGGCAGATTGTGAGCTGGTCAGTTGCTTTTATTGGCAGTTATTTTTACCAAAGAATATAAAACTATGTACACTCAGTTCAGACATTGCATGAAACACTGCCAGCAAAGATTGTGCCATTTTTGTATGTGTATAGTTTCATAAGTAGTGTAGTAACTAGTATCATATTGTAAGTTTAAATTGTAAATGTGGGAAAGTGAAATGTTATGTCAGTTAATAAAATATATCTATATATAAACTGTTGTTTTATTTCAAAAGAGTTTTTTATGCTGCAGTAAGGCAGTTGACTAATCTCCGTACCAGATGCTGACTTATTATGCTTGGACATAACATATTTGTGATAAAAGAATGTCCATGTTATTCACGATGACATTGCTGGTGCAGCATTGCACATTTTGACGTGTGTGCATTTGGACTTTTGCCATTAGTACACTTTGGTGTACACATTGAAATGCCATCTTTGTAAGTCTGTACGGTTGTACACAAATGTCAAGTTGGAAATAGAAAACTAATACATAAATGTTTTAGTTAATTTTATTGGTGTCTATATTGCCTTTGCAACACCTTCTAATTCAGTACCTAAGCAACAACCAGTCGCCTTTAGACATGCATCATACTTTTATCTTTATAAGAATGCCATAAAAGTAAGACAACATCGCTTAAATTCATGTTCAAGCTAGTCGCAGATGTAAAGACTACGCGCTCAGCGTAGCACGTAGAGGTGATGAGGCAAGAGATGAGTGAGCAAATGTCTGCCTTCGAGCTTGTGTGTTTCGAGGCTTCGAACCACTAAATAGCTGCCAGTGGGTAGAACCTTTAACTATACATTGAAACAGAATAAGTTTGTTTTTATATCTATGACTGTTGTTACGCTGAAATCTGTTGATAGTTAAAAATTTCAGTTTATATTTGTACAGGGATAGCGTAGGAAATCACTTTGTCATAAACTGATGTTAAATATGTGCTTGTGAAATTGCTACAGTTATTGCAAAATGTAGTACCAAGCGGAGGCCATCCATATTTTACCAGAGAAAGTGCCTTGCTATGGCGGTAATATTTCCGGCAATTGTTAATTGGTAGTTACAGTATATATAGAAGTAAAAGTCTTCACAATGTATTGGTGTAAAATCTGTAGTTAAATAATTTCAAAGATAGTACCTGATATGTGAGTCTGTCAAGGAAGTATGAAGTGAAGTTAAGATTACTTATACAATATTTTTATTAGATTATTTATTATTCCAAGTAATAAGGGGAGAGNGGGGGGGGGGGTTCCACCTCCCACAGCACCGGGACTATATACAAACCCAAGTACCCGTGCCCAGTGCGGAAGTTCACGCATAACACTGCCCCCTCCTTAAGTCTGTCTCTAACAAACTCTCCAATTCTGAACCTTCGTAGTGCACTAGTCGGTCGATGTGGACAACTTAAGGCTTCGCCCGAGAACCCTGTCGACAAATCTGGCAGACCACATTGTTCATCTGCTTCAGGATCCTTTACGGGCCTTACCAACATTTCTGTAACTTTGGGCAATACCCCGTCTGCCTTAAGAGAGTTGTACAGCCACACCAGCTGACCTTGAAACACTTTATAGGCATTCTCCAGTTATATCGTGTTTTCATTCTGTCACTTAATTTTAAGGTTCTGCCAGGCAAAGTCATGGGTGTCGACTAACCTTTGACATAGTTTACTGGCATATTTTAGGGGTGGCTGATTCTTCTTCCACTGGACGTCGGAACAGCAGGTCATCAGGAAGACTGAGCTCTCTCCCAAACTGCTTCCTTGAAGGTGTTGCCCTTGTTTACTTGTGGACTGCTGAACGATATACCAGGAGAAATAAAGAGTACGGAGTCCCAATCTTTCTGGTTATCTTTCATGAAGATCGCCAGGTAATGTTGTAGAGTACTATTTAGCCTCTCGACCATCTCATCTGACTGAGTGTGTAATGCTGTGGTACGAGTTTTCTTCATTCCTAAAATATTGTTAAATCTTGGTAAAGAGTTGCTTCAAAATTTTGTCCTTGGATCATAATGAAGCTTGAGTGGCACTCCAAACCTGGACAAAACGTGCTCTAAAAGTGCATCAGCTAGCGTGCCAGCCTCTTGGTTTGGAACTGGTACCCCTGACCTTGGGCCATTTAGTGAAATAGTCTTGTGCTACCAGGAGATACCGATTCCCCCTCTCAGTGACGTAATGGTCCGAGAACGTCCACTGCCATCGTCTCAAATGGGGCCCCAACATATTTCTGAAGGGGACCTCATCCCTTAATCCTCGGACCCTTCCTCGTGGTACGGGCATCACACAGACTGTACCGCTTTTCATCATCATCCTGACAATGCAGTCAATAGAATCTCAGTCATACTTTGTTGAGGCTCTTATTTACACCGAAGTGATCACCTGCTGCTGTGTTGGTAGTTCTCAGAGCACTTCTGGGATTTGGCACTCTGGAAGCACCAATTGTACGTGACTTTGTTTCCCATCATTACTTTCCCAGTTTCTGTAAAGCACACCATTCACTAGTACAAGGGAATTCCACTGTGCCCAATATGCCTTGACTGTCAGGCCCAGACTGTGTATCTCCACCTATCTTGGTCGACACCCGGCTTCTTTCCACTCCAATATTGGATGCAAGATGGGGCCAATTAGCTGATAATTTCTAACCTCCTTATCGTCCCATGTAGGTGACCCATCGCAAGATAGAGAGCCTTGAATTCTTGTTCTTTTGGCCTTCCATGACACCCCACGCTTTTCCTTCTGACTTTCACATTAACTACAGAATAGTTCACATGGTCTCCTGTAAAGTGCATCCGCATTGCTGTGAAGGCATCCAGATCAGTGATGTATTTCAAAGTCATATTCTTGCAGGTGCTGTATCCACGGACTAGAAAATATGGCGTTAGTTAATTCATGCTTATGTTATGTTTGTGTAAGGTATATACGTCTTTTAAAAACAAATAGGACATCCCAGCTATTATTACATTTAATGCCTAACATGGTGGTGTCTGTCAACACTTAAGAGGGTGCACAGTACCCTTGCAGATTGTCAACAGCCAACACTAAATAAATATTACTTCACAATAGCAACATTTTTCCTATTTATCTTCAGTATTGTCAATTATATTAGTTCTATAATCTTTAAAAGTATTAGAGGGTGCCTTTAACAGTCTGCAACACTGTTGTAATTACCATACTTGTATGTTAACTCTACAATACCAGTTCTGTAATCTTAACAGAATTAGATGGTTCCTCTTAACAGTCAACGGCACTATTGTAGCTACCATACTTTTTCTGTAAACTTTTGAAAAAAAAAAAAACAAGGTTATTTCTACAGAACATTCTGGTGCATATACCAAACAGCGCTGTTGGCTTTACAATATCTTGTTCTGTTACCATAACAATACTGTAAGATTGTGTTCACAGCTATCTGTATAGTTCCTACTATAGGAAACATTGTTCTTGCTACAGAAAAGATGGTTCGCACAACAGAATAACTTCTAACAATATTAGGATTGTTCTTCTAACATTTTGGATTGCTAAGTTTTACAGAACATAATGTTGCTGTTACTAAAGTTTAGTTGTCACTGCCGTAAAATGCCATTACAGAACTGTTCTGTTAAATTCTCTCTACTGATTTCTTTCGGCAGTGGCCATTAAGTAAATTTACTGGAAATTTTTCCAAGTGTAAAATATATAAGCAGCTAAGTAAAATTATTATTTCATCCCCCATTTTTTCTCTTAACACGTTTTATGTTGTAACATAAAATTTTTTATTGTGAGTTACCACTTGGAGGTTGGCACAGTTTCCCCAGCGTTAAAAACCAGCTAGAAGCATGGGCGGATCCAGGATCTGNTCAAACTTGGCTTTGGCTTTGTCTTGTAAAATATGTTTGCCTTTTTTGTGGTATTTATAAATTCATTACATTTAAATTAATTAAGCAAATTATTTTCAGCATATAGAATCATCACATTTAAGTTATTTTAAATCAATGCCAGTACGGGAAATGCAGAATGATGAAGGTTAGTAGGTATTTCTGACGTCAGCAGTGCCAAGAGGTTTTTCTTGCCACCTACGACTAAGCAGTCGCGCAGGTACGAGCCCTCCTCTACCCCATGCACATTCCTCCCGCTAATTTTCTTCACCTCAAGCCACACGGACACTACCTTCTCATTTGTTTATTAGCAAGAACAATTCAGGTGTTACACGTACTTGAACACAGATAGATGCTGTTGTTGACTTAGCACTGATGTTTGTGTATAGTGTAAAGAAGGCCTATAATAATAAGCTAAAGCAAGTTACTTATACGTCTCGTCTAGATCAAGACCATCAGATACGGAGACATAAAACAGTACAGCTTTTGAAGGGAATTATGGAAGGACTCGCCCATGGGTGATGAAGTTATTTCATGAAAACATGGAAAATAAAAAACTAGCTGGGTTCTAGCCGGACGGAGATTTGGACCTTGGGTGCTCTAGAATACAAGTCCAATATTTGACCGCTGCGCCACATTGCTAGGTGCTGAAACTAATTGTTTGGGAATTGTTGTATATCACTTTAGTATTCTGATTGCACCTAAGTGTATATGCAACAATAAGTTGAGAGTTAAATATTTGAAAGAATACTTCAACTACTAATATAATTTTCGCTAGTTAGAAAAATGTTTGTATATTTCTATAACTCATAGACACACTGGACCAATACTGTTTTACTTGTATTGCTTCCTTTGAGACATCAGACAAATTCAGTTACTTAAGATCCTGTTTATATCTTGATTAAAATTGTGTAAATAAATATTTTTCATATTCTTAATGCAGGCTGTGTCTATTTACGTACAAATTGAGAAAGCATTCTACAAAGCATATGCTATGGTATTTGAGAACATTTTGAGCTAGTTGACGTTTTGTTTCAGACCAGCTTCATAGCATTGTTAAATAGCGAATAGTTTCGAATTACAAAAATATCAATGTTATGTTTAGTTTAGTTAAGCATCCTTCATACATTCAAGTCAATTTGGATTGGGATTTGTCAGATTATATACATTATATTAATTGTATGCATAGTAATATTACCATAATAAAATAAGCATTTAACCAAATGTGAAAATATACATACTACAAGGTAAGAGTGCATAGCTTAGATGGTAAATCATAACAATTGATAAACAAGTATGTAAATGTATAATCAATACAACAGTTTGTCATCCAAGATGTAAATACACTATGTATTAGCAGTAAAAGCACTGAATATTAAATGTGGTTACAATAAATAAAAACAACATATATGTGTTACAATGAGGTTCTACGATTATCAAAATATTCTTCTACAGAATAGAATGCCATTTTTAAGAAATATTTTTTTTTAATCTGCTTTAATTTATTATAGTTGCTTATATCTTTAATGGCTGATGGTAGGTTATTAATAAGTTTAGCTTCAGAATGATAAGGACTTAGAGATGTGTCTTCTTGGTTCTGTATGGAAACTAGTGTAGCTGACTAGCTTTCCTGGTTGAGTAGCTGTGTATGTCACTATTTTTAACCTTATTTGTGTTTATTATATAGAACAAAATACAGGAGTACATATACAAACATGGTAGTGTCATTATTTTAATGTTTTTTGAAAACAGGTTTGCAGTGACTTCTGTAACCTTCACCAGTTATTATTCTCACTATTTTCTTTTGCAGTTTAAAGGCAGCTATCCAGTTTTTTGACCTGCCCCAAAATATGATTCCATAACTCATGATAGATTGAATATTTGAAAAATAGTATCATAACACTGTTTTTAGGTCACATATGTTTTTAAGCATATACGTGGCAAACTGTGTTTACATGATCATTCCAGGTTAGTTTATTGTCTACAGGTAGGCCCAGAAATTTTATATTTTCTATTTCCTGCAGGTTATCATTACCTATTTTAAAGTTTTTATCGAAGAATTTTTCCTCTCCCACCTTTGGAATGCAAGTTATTAGGGCTGATTTTGTGACATGCTGTATAATGTGGTTTTTGAGAAACCAGCTTGACATGTCTGTTAGTACTTGTTTTATTTTCTGCTCAAGAGACAATTTGTTTGTGCTAGTGGCTAATATATTCATATCATCTGCAAACATTACTGGTTCGCCAGATTTCATGCATTCAGGAAAGTCGTTAATATATATTACGAACAACACTGGTCCTCATCTGCAAACATTACTGGTTCGCCAGATTTCATGCATTCAGGAAAGTCGTTAATATATATTACGAACAACACTGGTCCTAGACTAGATCGCTGTGATACTCCTACTGTCATTGTACTACAGGTTTCTGAGAAGGAATTTGAAATGTAATTACTATTACAATTTATGACTGAGGTGAAGTGTTGTCTTTGTTCTAAATATGATCTAATTAACTTATTGGCTACTCCTCTTATTCCACAATACTCAAGTTTTTGCAGTAACAAATCATGGCCTTCGATAAGTCAGTGAATATGCCAATTGTCTAGTGTTTATATTTGTAAAACTCAAATATTTTGTTTATAAAACTGAAAATTTCTTAATCAGTAGATCTACCCTCTACAAAACCATACTGACATGCAGAAATTATATAATTTTTTTGTCAGGAAACTTATTAATTTCTGTGCTATTATTTTTTCTAATATTTTGGAAAAGGATGTAATTAGTGCAATGGGTCTATAGTTGTCCACTTGAGTTTTATCTCCTTTTTTACAAATTGTTATTATTTTGGCAAATGTTTGGTCTGTAGTTCTTTGTTCACAGTAATTAATTTATAAAACTTAGAAACTGTTCCATTTTAACTACTACACAGTTAACTCCTTGCATTTCAGTGTACACCTTGCTCATTAAGCCCCAAAAATTGACCAGAATCCAGCTGTACCTGAGAAAGCAACATAGGATATATTTTTGCTTTCGGCCTTTAACAATGCTTGAAACCAGTAAATAGTGGCCTGGTGTAACTTTCACTGAGAGTGACTGATATTGTCTACCCTTCATGCACCTCTGCACCACAGCAGGTGCCTCCTTAGTCCCCACTGCAATATCTGCAGTTATATAGCAGTTCTCTCTTTGAGTCTGTGTTCTTCCTCTGCAACGGTACTTTTGGCACGGGAGTAAAGGATACTAATGTCATCATCATCATCACCATTACCTTTCCCAGAACAACTTGGATTGCTGAGAACATTTTAGGCGGCACCCACCTCGAGTATAAATACCACGTGCTGCGGGCCTCTGAGGGAGAAGTGATTAAGAGCCGAGGGTTTAGCGTCTCGTGCGACCTTAAGTGACAGTTGGGCGATTCCGGAGCAGTGAGGGACGACTGTAACGATCTACAAGAGTGTGTCGGCGAGCTTGTGTGCAGTGAAGGGTGGGACTGATCTGCGGGACTGTGGACTGGATGCACGAGTGAAAAGACATTCGGGACAATGGAAATATACAGTTTTGACTAAACGAGTGTAAATAATTGGAGCAGTTTAAGTGACATTAGCAAGAGTAAAGACTGTGATAAAGACTTTAATTTAAATTGAGATAGTGGTTAAATATTGTGCTCAATAAGAATAATAAGAGTTAATAGGATGCTCAGACTGGTAAATGACACATGTTTGACTGTTTGTAGCATTGAGAATAAATATAATTATTGAATTTAGTTCTTTTATTTTTATTAAGACCATCATCCCTCACGAACTCGGATATGGCCCTTAGGCGTCCATGTAACAATAAGGTACTTGTCGGTATATTAGAATGTCCGAGCTACCTCTCGACAATTATTGTAGTGAGGAAGGAGGGGGGTGGGGGCAAACACTTAGGCACTCTAAAGTCGACGCTTATGTATGTTTGATGTTATTGGTGCAGTCAATTCGCTGTTGCTTCCAACTTTTTTGAAGTCCTGCTAAAGTTATACTTCCAGGATATTCCTTTGCCTCATTCAAACAAAGCTTAACCGAGTCTAGAAAATTACACTAAAGGGACCGCGTACTGCACTCGTGCGCACTCACTGTAATAATATTTTGCATGTGAACTATTTTTACTATGCCTTAACAACACTCATTTTTTCTCACTGTTTTATTCACATTAATTATAAATGATAATAATATAATTTATAAATAACATTTCAATTTTATCAAAGGAAGGTACTTTATGCATAGGGGTAGTGTTTCAAAAGTTATATTCCAAAAGTGTGAAGAAACCGTGTAGACACTATACAAGGGTGGCATCGTCCGGCACTATTCCCGCTTGCGAAAAGCCCGGTTCTCCTTGGTGGGTGAGGGGCGTGCAGTCTAACCGCTCAGCCACCGCGGCCCCCGTTAACACGAGTATAGAACGCTTGTCATGCCTGATATATTTCGGAAACAATCAGACGCGTCAGGCCAAGGGTAATTTTTCAAAGGTTCGATACAATAAGTGTGAAGATAACGCGAATAGACTGTATCATTGAGGACGAAGGACGCGGAGACAGAGGGGCGACCGAGGACGAGCGGTGAATGGCGGCGCGTAGCTGCATAGTTCTCGTGGCGGGCGCCAGGGGCGCGGGAGAGCGCTGTCAGGGTCGACTAGACGCCGAGGACGGCCGGCGCCGCGGCGACTTCAGTACACTGCGGACTCGCGCGGCGAACACACAGTAAGTTCACGCGCTCTTCCCCAGTAGTTTTACCGGCCGGCGTGCGCACTCAACAGGAGTCCCCGCGCGAGCAGAGCAGCATGGAGGCCACCGTCGAGGAGACATACGAGGGAGACGTCGTGCGACGGAAAACCGTGCGCCGAACCAGCTACAAGATCGAAGAGGTGAGTTAACACCACCCTGCTGCCCCCCTCGCACGATCGCCACGAACTTGATATAGGTTGTCGACGGTAAAGTGAGCACTTTTGAGGTTCTATTTACTTTTTTCCTATTAGCCATTTTTATCTTCCCAATACTATTTAAAATAAATATCATCATGTTAGTAATAAACACTGTATATATTCAACTGCACTCGGAAGTTAACGTCTAATGCTACAATAAAATATATTTATCGACTATTATTCCAAATGAGAGGGCTTCAAAGAGTGCTCACTACCGTGAACGGCCTATATATGATATCCACGATTAATTGATCTCTTTTGAAATCAACCTTTTGAAAAATGTCACTGCCTCCACCTGTATAAGCTCTAAAAGGCACACTGAGGTTGTGTTTGAATTGATCATTTAGTATTTTAGTACTTCGTAGCGTTCAGTTTAGACACCGTCGATAGCCACTTGCGATTTGGTAATTTAGTATTTTAGTAAGTATCGTTACATACTAAAAACTAAATACTAAAATATCAAATACGTCATAATTCTAGTCGACTAATTCTGGTCACGTGGTATTTTAGTAAATTAGAAGTGCCAGTTCGGAAACGGTGATATGCGCCCGGTAAAGTGGGTAACGACGGAGGGAAAAATAGTTCCATGTCTTAACGTTGAATTAACTCTTTCAGACCCGCTTTTATTCACGGTTTCAGGTGCTACAAACAAAAAAAATTATGATGCGTGCTGTACTTAAGTCGACACAACACTTGTTTCGTCGTCGCAGCCAATGACCTGGAGGCTATGTGTTCGACTACAGTTATATGAACCAATAATGACCTAGACCAGTAAGACGGTTTGCGAATCATTTACCCACAGGTAAGATCGTTGGTCATTGAGCTTGGTAATGTGCAGCAAAGACCAAAAACTACCTCAGTGTAGTCCACTTTCATTACCCCATGGACATGTTACTTCTCCCATGATGAGGCGCGATGCATACGCACAAGTCTCTGCTTAACCATTTGTCTTTGCGTAACCGTAGTGGAGAGGTTAGGGGGCTCTTAACGTCGCGGTCTTGAGAGCCGATGATGGTGTGGCGAGGTGAGTATGGAGTGGCGCCGGAATGCAAGGGCGGGGGGAAACGGGACATCCAACTGACCAGCGGCATCGCCCGGCACGATGCCTACGTGCGAACATCCAGGGGCGACCCCGTCGGGAATCGAACCCGGTTCGCCCTTCGTGGGAGGCGAATAGTGTAACCACTAGACCACCACGGCCCCTGCGTAACAGGTATTGAACAGAGTTGTGCGGAGTTCGCCGTAGCATTACATCCGCATTCTTTGAAGACACGGGCGAAGAAATATTATTCCGCTAGCAGTTTTCATAAGGATCTCTGCAACGTAATAATATGTCAGCAACGCCCAAAGTGTAAATTACTCAAACGAACAGGTTGGATTGTATATTATTGTACGCAGGAAAGAACATTTGACTGGGACACTTTCAACTCGGCATTATATTGACAGAGAGCCGGTCAGTAATGAACGTTGTACAGTATAGTAGGTGTGTCCTGTGTTGTGTGAACCAATAGTATGGTTGTAAATTGGAATACAGAGGCTAACATAACTGGTGGTCACACAATCGGGAGTATAGGCGACCCACTTTTAACATGTCTTAATTGCCAGTAAATCTGTCGCGCACTCAAAGTGTTAAGACACGTGGTGCTCGACTGATTTGAGTCGATAAGGACTTTAGCCACGAAATAATGTATTATATATACGTAGGACATAATGTTAAACTTTTTTACATTATCAGAGGTTACTATTTCCTCGCAAAAAGCTTAGCGCACATTTTTTGCATAAATAAAGTCGAAATCACTATTTTGCTGTCTGAGAAATGTACAAATAATGTAAACAAATTTACGTACGGAGATGAGATCATTCACACTGAAAGAAGATGCCAAGAGAAAACTCAAGGGGTCTTTAAAATTGCACAATGAAACGTTTTTTCAATTAAAAAAATTAGCTGAAAATAGGAAATTCTAGAATATTTTTGATTTGTGTCTACTCCTGATTTTCGTGAAATAAATTTTGCTAACTATGTCTTAAAATGAATGAAGAAAATTCCTTTCAGTTACCCTTGTTAAATTTTCTGCAAATAGTTGGGTTTATTATATTTGACTTTTACAAAACTCTAGCATTTTGATTATGGCGTGACATTTTGCAAAAACCATGCGATCTAAAAAAAAATTATCCGACATGTTAAACAGAATGTGGTACCAATATAAAATAACGAATTTCTTTGTGGTCAACGTCGGCTCTCTCTCTCTCTCTCTCTCTCTGCCTCTGCGCTACACCGAGAAAAAGGTTTTGCAGAATATAACAAAGTTGTTTGGCGCAACCAAATTAATTGTTTGTATAGGGGCAACAAAATATTTTGTTGTTGGAACCGAATTATTCTGTTCTTTTTTGGTTTCCTCAAACTAAGACTTGGTTGCTGCAACTAAAGATTTGTTTGATTCTACGTAAACTTAACAATTTAGGTTAAAATAAAATAATGTGAAGCCTGAGAGAGACTCGTACTTAGATCGTTTGCACCTGATAAGCGGTGCGCCCTAGCAGCCTCGTCTAAACTGACTACGGATGAGATTGGAATGTTTTTTAAATACAGACATTTCAAATACTGCACAACGCGCGCAAATAAATATTACAATTTTTACAGCTTTTACTTTTTAGTTTCCTGTTGAACTTGTTTTATTAGGTTTATACCATTATTATGCATCAATATATGCACTAACAAACACTGTTACCATCCTAATTGTCACAAAAATACAAACAAACTCTCGAACTGTATTTTCGGACGAAGGCAATTGAATGAGTGGCCAAACATTTAAACAGTCCGTTCAACCAAATATCTCGTTGATGGTCTAATTTCTTTTGGCCCAACGCAGATGCTTTGTTAATTCTAGCGTGCATTTTGTTAGATGAACAAAATTCATTTTGTTGCTTTTAACCCACTCAGACCCAGTGTATACAGTTGTGTACATTACGCACGTGTAGGTAATTTTTAGTATGTACTGCACACTGCGAAGCTCAATGACCAATGATCTTACCTGTGGGTAAATGATTCGCAAACCATCTTACTGGTCTAGCTCATAATTGGTTCATATAACTGTAGCCCAACATGTAGCGTACAGCTCATTGGCTCTGATGACACAAGTGTTGTGTCGACTTAAGTACAGCACGGATCATAAAGTTTTTTGTTTGCAACTCCTGAAACCGTAAATTAAAGCTAGTCTAAAAGGGTTAAATATTTGTTTACTCAAAGAAATATTTTGTCGGGACAACTAAATATACATTTGGCCGTATACAAATATTTAGTTGGCAGTTCCTCTAAGCGCAGGTGAGATCGTAGCCGCAAACAATAGTCCGCTCTGTGGCCGCACGCCGCGCTCTCGTCGCTATCTGCCGGCGGGAGTCGCTCTGGCCGTGGCGAAAATAAAACACTGCCGCCAGAGCCTCGGGTGTTGCTGGGGGAACCCAGCTTGCCCTAGCATCAAAACGAGTTAGGCTCAAGACTACAGTTTTATTGGTGAGGCGGGGGGAGGGGATTATCTTCTCTTCACCGCCTCGTTTCAAATGCAAGACACATGGGTGGACAAGGGCCCCTCGCGGGGCTTGTACTACCCCCGCGCTGAGGAGCTTGCTCCAGTGATGCAAAGCTGCGGGTGACCAATCGCAGTCCACTCGCCCCCGACGTGCTTCGTCGTCGTTACTCTTTCGCTAACGGCCTCCGGGAACAAGTTGGCCATGTTGCAAACTGAGAAACTGTATTGCGAGTGCTGTACTTGGAATTTTATAAACCTACCCTAAAACGCCTATTCACCGCGTCCACGATCATGTACATGTTGCACATTACTGATTTTTATGACCGGCACTGTATAGTCTAAGTATATACACTTTTAGAACCAAACTTTTGAAAAATCACCTCGTGTATCACGAGCTTGATTGTTTTCGTAATGTAATTGAACTTTTACATATATGCTGTCTATAAATTATAATATTTAATTTATAATTAATATGAATAAAACAGGCAAAAAATAGGTGTGTTGGTAATGCTTAGTAAGAAATAGTTGTTATGCAAAATATTATTACACTGAGTGCGCACGAATGCGATGCGCTGTCCCTTTAGTGTAATTTTTCTATATTTGGTTATGCTTTGTCTGTATCAGGCGGAAGAATATCCTGGAAGTAGAACTTTAGAAGGGCTCTAGAAAAGTTGGAACTAACAGTGAACGGACTGTACACAGCAAGGCATCAGTGCCCAGTCTTTCTTGTGGGTAATTTGATTTGTGGAATTTTCTTTAACTCTTTGACATGAATAGTTAATGTCTATACCATCGAGCACAGGGCACGTTTTTCAGTGGTTGCAAAGACATAGCATATCAAACAAAATACGCTATTGCAACACTTAAATTCGGGTTAATATCAAAAATAAAGGGGGGGATGCATGATTTTAATTCCCTGCTGAACTCAAGGCTGTGAGTTGGGGCACCATAACTCGTCTACCCATAACATTAACGATGATAGTTGATGTTTATCGGCTCGTCAAGTTCTATCTGATATTTTATGGTCGCGCGGTGTTATCTAACCGTTTTATTTGAAGGAAATTACTTTTAATTGCACGTTCCTTGCCCACTTTAATTCACGGTGTCAGGTGTTGCAAACAAAAATTTTATGATGCGTGCTGTACTTAAGACGACACAGTAACGTGTGTCTACACCTGTGAGCTCATTTATTGTCTGCTGAGGCTAAAAGGGGGAAAAGGTTGTCACTGGAGCTATACAAGTATATCCTGGAAAATTACCTCTTGGGCATTTATCCAAACACTGGAATTGCGCTTCGGATGCTGTTGTGTACACCAGGGTCAAACTGTTCAGCAGGACGATCATTTTGAGCGCTAAAGAGAGTTAAGAATTACTTAAGATCTGCACAGAAGAGGAGAGACTTAACTCACTCTCTATATTGTTCATAGAGTCACCAATAATGCAATCAGTTGACTGTACTGAGGTTATCAATTATTTCGCTGAGAAAAAAGTTCGTCGCATGCACAGCACTTATAATTAGGCAAATTTCGTATGTTTCCTGTGTTTGATAATAATAAAAATAATGAGTTAAAAGTATATTTGGTTTTTTTTTTTATTATATTTCTAGGTCTGCTTGTCTTGTCTATTTTCTAAGAAAAAGAACGTTGATCAAATATAAAATAAAAATAGGTTATTTTGTTAAATTACCAAAAAGGGGGCCCGGAATCTGTAATTGCCTAGGGGCCCTGGGTCTTTAAGTCCGGCCCTGCATATATCTAGCATTCAATGAATTGAATTCAATTAAAATGGACTGTAATTGGAAGAAAGATTTGATTGTGTGAAATGGCCTTTACTCCAGATCACCACATGCCAAATCTAATCCCACACCTACAGCATCTCACCGAGAACTTCATCGCAGAATTACCGGACAATTCGCATTAAATAGTGCGCCATTTAACAGATTTCATCCCAAGATTACGAAGACCACTCTTCTTATCGGACCACCTTCAAGAGAACTACCATTATAGACTACAGCACCTCGACGGTTGAAGCACTCATCTAAAGAAGACCACACAAGAAGACGATCGAAATCGAATACGTTAACTAGACCATCGTGACCACGAAAGAAGACCGCTCAGCCAACCAAGAGGTAGAAGAATGTGGGTTTTTACTGGGGGTTCTCCCCTTCTTAATCCCCTCGGCAGCAGAAACAAAACATTATGTGCATCCTGTTGCGAAAGTTTCCCTATTGGCTGGGTTGTCGGTTGGCGAGAAGGTTACCAGGCGCTGATTGGCGAACGGCGATCTGACGTGTTGGTGGCCATTGGCGCCATTTTGCTGTCGTGTCCGAGTGAATTTCGCGGTATAAAGAGACTGTCTCACCTCTGTATTCTTAATTACTTTGTGGTGTGGTTTTCCGAGTGCAAATGTGGCCGAGAAACAAGCAAACACCTCGAGCAATAATTTGATGATTGCACTTTTCTAGTTTTCAGGGCGCATTTCAGGGTACTCGCAAGGAGTGGGATGGGAAGGGGGAAGGCCGATGGGGCAATTTACTCCAGGCCTCTGATCCCAAGGGACGTCTCTATGTCTTTAGACATAGAGACGTCCCTTTCCCCTTGTAATCTGTCATTGTCATGTGACGATGCAAAATCCACTCGTGAAATAATGTGAACAATTAAGAACACAATTGAGCAGAGCATTAGATAGTTTAAGTATAAGTAGTTTCATTGGTTCGTTTAAAATAGGGAACTTTCTGTATCAGCTTGGTCTCGTATACCGTGGTATGACACCGGCCAGCTCTATCTAAATCCTCTGGTAAAGTGAACAGTATACTATTTTTCTGATAAAAAAAATTAATACTTACTAGCTTGATAGTAAATGGTAAACCGGTTTTCAAGCTACCTGTTTTCTACCGGTTACGTGCAATAAATAAAACGTAAGTAATATTCAAAGTAAGAAGTCTCTCACCAAATAAGACACTCCAAAAATTGCTTCGCCCCCTGTCCCCAAAATTTCCTGGGGCGGACTTTCCATCCAATGCAGTCAACTGGGATACACTACATGCAGCGACAATCAATTTTTCACGAAACTTGTTCCTGTGTAGTAGTATTTCAAACCACTTTAGCTCAGGTCAACTCCGCGATTGGATGGTTGCCAACTGCTTCGCGTCTTACGTGACTGGCCACGAATCTCAGAAGTTCGTTATTGGAGTAAATTATCCTTATTGGCCCAGTCAAGTACCAAAACGGCATCCCTCAAAGACGCGTGACCAATGACCAAAGTTCTGCATATTGGCTATTGAAATTTAGAATGCGTGTATCTCTTTTCGGGGAAATCACACTCTAAACCTGAAACAGTGAGAATTGAGCCAAATCAGTGAAAATAGTGAAAATTGAGCTACTGGTAATCAGTGCCAGATAACTAATTGATAGAGACCTGAAAAATTCGCGAGTTCAACGACCTGCAGGCTAGACTCTATAGTTTTATTTACAGATATGCCGATATCAACTGCACATTGGTTGTCTGCCGTCACAGCGGAAGGCTAAGATTTGATCAGCCTTCTCCAGGAGGTGTCAAACACCACGTGGACCAATGGTTGACAATTTATTAACACACTTATTTTGAATTTTAGCTTGTCCCGAAATGAATACGCGAATTTTTCAGGTCTCTACTAATTGATATAATTGCTGAATTCCACTGATTTATTTGTGATACCCACTAAATGTCGATAATTCCACTGCTTTAAGTCACTTGTTCCCAGTTCATTTGCTTGATCTGCCAGTCGACAGTAGATTATCAACTGACTTTCAGTGAATGTTATTTCACTGATTGATATCACTGATTCGCGCTTAGAGTGCAGGTGTCCCTAGCTGCAAGTTTCGCGAAGGCGCGGAATAGATAACTACGCAGAAACGAAATGGCGTGGCGGTTCCTTTGATGTGGGTGTACCCTTTCTCCGATGGGCTGCGCGAGGCTGTGGGAACGGACCTTGTGCCTGATTGGCTACTGTATGCTGCGCAAGGCCCGCGATACCCGTGCAGTTCTTCCTTCCGATCGGCCGGAACAGTTCGAGCCTGAAAGTTAAAACTGACTTTTATGTGGAGGCCTGCAGGCCAATCGTTTGGACTGTTGGTCTGTGGGAATTCCCTCAGTTCCGTCGACCGGCTAGAGAGCTCGCAGGCAGAACTGACGCGTGTGTTGTATCTCCATGTGAAGTAAAATTGTGATTAGCTCCAGGGGTGATAATATTATTATTTATTTGGTTTGCGGCTAATTTATTGTGCAATGGCTACATGGTCAAAAGATTTGGTATCAGATTTCGTAGACTTGAAACCTAACAGGAAACGGAGTACAACACATCTACAACGCAACGCTCTGATTCTGACATTGAGCAATCAACACCGCCAGGATGTTCAAGTGCAAAAGTTTGTGCGATATCATTTAAGCGCAAAAAAAAATTGTCTCCCAGTGTCCAAATATTACTAACTGTAGGTGAACGTCTTGCTCAGGTAAGAAATGAAGATCAATTTGACATTTTCTGCAAAAATGTTGCTGCAAAATTAAGAAACTTACCGAGCTAAGAACAAGGAATTTATGCTGAAAAATTTATCAATGAATCTATATTCGAAGCAGAACTGGGAAATTTGTCTCGAAATTCTTCGATCAATAATCATATTTCGACAGGTGTTAGTAACATGTCTCATACTTCGTCAACGTTTCCACGTGATTCAACAGGAGACGTAGAACTGCCACAAGACTGCAATTTGGTGTCGTCTCAACAGTATTTTGCGTTGTAAATATAACTTTATGTTCAGCACATTATTGGCAAGGTATAATGTCGTTTTATTAATCCTTGCGTACGAACGTAAACGACTGATTCTAGGGTTCCCTTTTGTCAGCAACCCCCGAAATATAAAGAGGAAAAAAAAAAAAAAAGACTTCAGTGTTTACAATCGTAGGCATAACAAGTGCTGCATGTTTAATGGAAGTGAATACCTTNAGCACATTATTGGCAAGGTATAATGTCGTTTTATTAATCCTTGCGTACGAACGTAAACGACTGATTCTAGGGTTCCCCTTTGTCAGCAACCCCTAAAATATAAAGAGGAAAAAAAAAAGGAATTCAGTGTTTACAATCGTAGGCATAACAAGTGCTGCATGTTTAATGGAAGTGAATACCTTGCTCATGTGTAAAGAATTTCACGTAAAATACCCATACAAATTCTAGAAAGTCAAGAAATTTTTATAACGTATTGTTTTCTATACGTTCATATCCTAACAGGTTTTACACAAATACATATTTAAAAAAAATTGACATAAATCTGTTTAACCCAGTTTCAAGTAGCTTCAGATTACAATTGTATTAATGTAACGTGTTTAGTTTTTTAATAATAAACGCCAACACACGTGCATAAAACATTATTTTCGTTTCTTTTCTTACCTTGCAACAATTCCTTGGTACTTTGTAGATCGCTTCGCAGGTGCCAGGTATTAGTTTCCCCAAAGTTTGTGAAGCTATTGGACAAGAGAATTTGAGAGAGAGAGAGAGAGAGAGAGAGAGAGAGAGAGAGAGTCACCATTAAATTTTCATTTGTTGTTACGGCTTTTCTCATACAAGTATCTTGTTTCCTTAAGAGTGGAGTAACCATGCTCAGAAACTCCAGGCAAGTTGGCTCATCCAAGCGCAGGTAGTTTTTCCAATCTTTTGGGTAACACCTTAATTCTGTAAGCAAGTTGACATGTGTAAAATTATTCTTTCTTTCCAACCATTGTTTTTTCAATACCTTGCGTTTACGTTTTTTTCTTCGCTCCAGTGCACATGCAATAGTTGCATATGCTAGAAGTGCATCGACTGTCGACATGACTACACGTGAATACATTCCAGTACTTGCTCCACACTCAACAACGTAAAGACAGAGACTGAATTAGGGATGGGCGATAATTATCGAAAAATAAAGATATCGATATTTTAGTTACAATATATCGATATTTGGAATTTATGAAATTTTTGCCAATAAATCGATTATCGATATTTTAACATCCTAAATTTCAACCTATATTCAATATCAAAAAAAAAACTGCACGGAAATGTATTTGTGTCAGCCATCAGTGTCACCAGGAAAAAAATTACGATAATTAGGTTATGATATACAGAACCAAATGTTCCCATTTCAACGGTATCGTGTGCATTATTGTGACCACAAGAGAGGGCGCCTAGAGCTTTGTAATTACATACTCTCTAGAATTGTGTATGATTATACTTACATTGTGGGTCATGGTTAAGGTTTATTCTACTATAGGTTATGAATATAAATGTTAACAGTTTGGAAAGCGAAAGAATTTCGCCACAAGGTGCACTGAAACGCTAAGAGTAGAGTTTAAATGGCGTGATTTCTGAATATAGGCGAATTTTTTGAAATGTCGATTCCTGAATGGCTACGGCGTGATTTCTAAGTGTAGGAAAACTTTTTTTAATGGCCATCTACAAATTGCCGGTAAATGGCTGAATTATATTAATTTTTTTGTGAAATACGTAGTTGCGATACACTATTTCATGTTATAAAACTCAAGGCAAATCAATAAATATTTTTTAACCAGCAAGTCAAGAAATATAAGCAAACGAATAAAACTCACGACACAGTGTTTCTATTATTGGATTGCTTGTGATTCATGGCTAGGCTCACGAAAAAAATTTCGAAAATTACATTGTCACTAAATTTCATGAATTTTTCTAAAGTGCCTAATATAATAAAATTAATACTTAAAACTTATAATAATAGCACTCGAATACAATGCACACTGCTCACTCTGTAAATATGCAAGAAAACAAAGTGGTAAATCCCCACATTAAAGAAACTCTTTTTAGGGAAATCGCCTTATCCCTAGTGGGGAAGAACCTATTTGTGGAACTTCTACAGTCTAAACTGAGCTCGTTTAATCGCTAGTTGGCTTTCTGGAGCAATGCATCTGGTGATAAAAGATACATGTGTAGTGTTTAATTAGTTATTTTGTGGCGAATTTCATTGTTCACATCTCCTCTACGCAGCGGTGACTGACATGCAAGTAATATTACGTCGTTGCTCTGTGTCTGAGTATTCTTAAACTCATATGTAATGAAAATTACATCTTTGACAGCTGTATTAAGAGTAATATTTTTTAATGTACAGTATCATATTTCTCTGTCAAATTATCAAGTAAGGAATATAATGTATTTAAAAAGGAAATTATAGGGAGCAGCTTACATATTATTTAGTACATTCTCATCAAGTCCCTGGTACTTAAATTTAAACTAAAGTTTAACTTTGATTCCCACTATATACATCTTTCCTTCAAACCAAATTTTTTTTACAAATATCGATAGTTTTAAGTAGATATATTAATAAAAAAATATCGGTGAGCGTCCGATATATCGATACCGTAATATAGATATTTTTTCTTTCGATTCCCAACCCTAGACTGAATTCCTCGGCTTGCCGGTCGAATTGTGTGCTGGTTGGGGGGGGGGCGGTTGTAACAGGCCGGTCTGCGACAGTTTGGTCTGTCAGGCCGAACGGAAGGCAGGGCTGTACGTGTATGGCGGACCTAATGTTGCCTGTTTGCTGAACTGCCGGCTGGCGCATATGTTACCAGGCGCTCGTTGACGAACGGCGTTCCAACATGTTGATGGCCAGTGACGCCAATTTGCTGTCGTGTGCGGCTGGAGTTCGCGGTATAAGGAAGTGTTTAATATCTCTACTCTTAAGTACTCTATGGCAGAGGGGAAGGGCGACCTCAATTACTCTTCTCCCAGCGCACGTGAGGAAGAAGCGGGCGGTCAACAGCTGTCGAGGCGAGAGCAGCCGGAGCGGGACGCCAGACTTGTGACGTCAGCGCCGGTGTTGGGGCGGACCGGAAATAGACCCCTTCGCCTCTGGAGCGGCGCCCCGTGACGTCAGCAGGCGCCGACCACCTACCAAACACTTTGGAGTCGGCACCTACTTACAAGTTAACCTATATCGTGACCACCATCCCCGTTGGTTAAACATTGTTATTCACTGTTCATGGTTAAGTAAGAACTTTTAAAAACAACATTTGAAAATGTCTCTGTTCGTTACCGCGTGTATTTTAACGATAACCCTGACTGGTAAGCTGTCTATTAAGTTGGCAACCAGACAAGAAAAGTAGTTCCATGAGTTAGCGTTGTATTAGAAGTGTGACATTTATATTTGTGGAAAGTGTATATATTAAATTTAGTTTCTGTTTGCTTTACGCTTACACGTGTAAAAATTAGAATATTAGTAATATTAGTTTACATCTTTACATTTAAACTTGATTAACACATGAAGAAAGTGATGTGGTCCATGGCAAAGTAATTTTGCACACGTTAGAAGGACACAAATTGGGGAGGAAAGTAGATCCTAAGCAGGGCTTTCAAAATTGCTCACTTTACTGTGAACTGATCATACATTACATCGTTATTAGAAAAGAACAATAAAGAAATAAATTATTTTTATACATTTAGCGAATGTGTCGTTAGGGCATATTTATGAACATCGCATCTTATTGCTTGCAAATAGCAATAGAGTAAATAAAACAAAAATTAAAAAATGGCCTTCAGCTACTTTATATATATTTATAGAATGTATCATTAAGTAAGTTTTCTGAACATCGTTCTTAACATGCTTGCAAATGGCAACATTTTAAAAACAGCGAACATTTTGTATTATTCAGTACTGGCAATTTTATTTTACCGTATTGTTGCGTATTTCAAACAATGTCGCATAGCGATTGTATTGCCTATCGCCAGTGACGTCACATAAAGGAAGATTGTCAGGCCTTGTAGTCTCGGTGGTCACGCCTATACCTGCCACTGCAGGAACAATATCTGTGTTTGTGGCTGCACTGTAAAAAAAAAAGTACCTACAGAACTTTAGGTAAAGCAAAAAAAATACATGTATTTCAGGCTGTTTGTTAACAGTAACAGAATCTTGCTTCAATTCAAATTGAAGGCTAAAGAAACTTAGGTTTGTTGTTATTAAATTTCGTTTGTACATTTTTATTTTATGGCAATGTCGATTTTCTTTACAGCAAAGAAACAATATTCTTTGAGCTTGTTTTGTTTACAGGAAATAAATGTTGCTATACACCAAAGGAAAATATTAAGTGATACAATTTTTTTTCTTACGTTTGTTATACTTTTTAGTACGTGACGAATTTACTAAATGCTACGTTGCCAAATAATTTCTTTAGATCGTCAACATAACAGTTTAACCTTCAAAATAAAGTATCTTCCTTTATCACAAAGGATACTGCTGAACTAATGAAACCAAATGCAAGGTTTTCATAACATACTTTGCAGTGGTTCATATTTCAGTATAAACATTTTCGCAGCAACAAAGCAAAGAAAGAAAGTTGTGTGTGTGTGTGTGTGTGTGTGTGTGTGTACTTCCATTTACCATCGTTCTGTGCGTCAACGTTCTGTAGGCAGGGCCACGTGTTTGTTATTCGCGAAAATACGTACGAGTAGGCTATTATTAAATTTCCTACATGCACAGGGGGCCGCAGTGGTGTAGTGGTCAGATTATAAAATTAAAGAAGTTAGAACTGCTCCAAACAAGCAAATTTGACTGCGGATCATTTGAAACTGCTCCACTTTACTCAGTGAAATTCTTCTTATGATTTTAGTTTGTTGATTTTCACTGACTAAACAGTGATTTATACTGATTCGCAGTGAACTGCACTGGCCTGGTGGCAGTAAAACCTCGAAGCATTCCCCCAATTCGCCGCATTCGTTTATGAATGTGTATAGGAAAAAAGATGTAGCTTCTGTGTTTTTTTTTTTTTTTTTGTAAAATGTTTTGCCGAAAGATATATCTTTGAGTTGTGGCGAATATACTAAAGTTTTGCGAGGTAAGGCATAGAGAGTGAGTGGTTCCCAGAAATATGACGTTCTGCAACTTACATACCCGAGGGTAACCCGGGCTCTGCTAGTCTGAATTATTTATTTATTGTCGAAGGCGTAACATGTATATATATTTTAAAATTTTTGAGTTATAACGACGCTATTACAATAACGAAATATATAACATGTTCTAAACGGAAATTTGAAAGAATTTAAGTCATTCAGAGACTTTAAATACAAAATGGCCACGATTGTGATGTCACATAGCATTCAAGGGATTGATTTAAATGAATTTGAAGAAAATTTGAAGTGAAATTTGATGGTTTGAAAGGGCCGTTATAGCTCCATGCATAAGTGCAGTTCTCGAAACACGTTTCACAGGCATAGGTGTGCACAGTCATATCTAGGTTGTGCCACTAAGAGAGAGATACTCGCCGGTAGCCACCTATAAAGTAGGGATCCAGGAAATTCTCCCCGGAAATTTTTTAGTCGTAAGTTTAAAATAGTGATAATTGTGCCATAATATAATTTTATAAGAAAATAATATTTCGAAATAATTTCCTTAAAAATATTAATGTAAAATTCAATTGTATAATGCTTATTTTTTTAATATTCAAAAATTTAAATTAATCAATTATATAATGTGACTTCAATAATTATTTAGTTATACAACTTAAATATATAACTTTAAGTTATATAACTTAAACTGTGCATTAGTATTATTTAAAAAAAAGAGCAATAATTCTATGCGAACCATATTTCGGTTTTAAAATCCATAAGTAATCAGTATACATTACAAACACATAGGTAAAGGTTGCTCACGATAAAGTGAGCACTTTTAAAATACTGCTCCTAACCGCATATATTTTAACGGGAACACTGACTGGTATGCTCCCAGCAAATTTTGTAACGACGGATGGAAAGTAGTTCCATGTTTTAACGTTGAATTGAAACTTTCATGTAAACATTAGTCTACACTGAAATAGTTTTTGCTCTTTTTTTTAATGCATATTTAATTGTGAGAATTGACAAATTTAGAAACTATTTGCTTTTTTTAGTAATTTGACAAATTCACTTAACCTACGCATGAATAAAGTTACGAGGCCCATGCCAAGGTTGGTATTCCGTATGGCGAAAGAATACACAACGTGCATACAAGTAGATCTTATGCAGGGTTTTCAAAAGTGCTCAGTTTATCATGAACAGCCTATAGTCACTTCGCATGTCAAGATTATCTTAAGCAGTAAATCATGTTTTATAATGAAATTAAAATACAAGCAGGAACACTATTCCTGTTTTTAAGGTATGCCTGGGCACACCCAGCATACCATATGCGCACGCCTATGTTCACCGACGTAAAGGCGGATTCATATCATCTTCGTTACGTACGTACGTACGTTTATTTTGGCAGACACTAAAACAAAAACGTAACTTTGCGAGGTGAAGTTGTTTTGTTTTTGCAGGCTTTGTGCAAAACAATGTACCATTTTAAATCACTGTCCAAAGAAAACAGAATTTCGTGTATTTATGTATCTATCTTTATTGTTTTAGTTAAAATAATGTATTAGTTATTAAAGAGTTCAGCCGTACGTATGTACAAGTTGAAAGGAGAGATACTCTGCCTCTCTTTTCTACGAACGTACGTACGCTAAGTGTTAATGCGAATGGATGCACGTAAATATACAGTGTTCAACTTTTATCCATTCGTACGTGCGTACGCTACTTGGAGGTTGTGAATCCATCTCAAGTCTTCTTGACGTACGGCTTGTGCTAGGAGCTCGCACAAGACCAGACAACTGGCGCGAACTTGTAGCGGGCCTTGAAATTACCAACCAGCCCTTCCTCCCGAGTCATAAATATAACGGAGCGGAAAATAGCCTCTCGGGATCTGGCGCCGGGTGGCTGTCTCGGCCTTGTTGGATTAAAAACTCTGAATTACAAGCTCTTGACGCGAGAGGAAACCTAAAACAACTCGACATTACGCAAGGCTGCAATCGTCGTCTGGCGTGAACTGCATCGTCCTGGCTCACGAGTAGCCACTGCAACGTGATTTATACGCGCTCGACAGGAAAACATACATTAATATATATATTTAAGCCAAGCACTTTTTTTTTCGGAACATACAAATAATGACAACTAACTTGTACAAATGAACTGGTGTGAACATGCAAAGGAAGCCTACACATCATAAAATAATTATAGGTTTCACAAGCACTCCTTTGGAAACCAGTTGCCAAATACTTTGTAACCGTGCAAGTGAAATATTGCGTGTTTACGACACACGGTTACGTGTAACATGCAATATTAATAAAGAAGGTGATTTATAGCGGGGAAAGTTGTTCGGTTCTTAAGTTTTCATATACATACTGTGTGTTTCTGCACTTTTTTCATTCGTTATTAGTAATCTCGCGCGCGCGCGCATGTGCGTGTGTGTGTGTGTGTGTGTGTGTGTAGCTGCCTTCCAATTTCACTGGGTCAATGAGACTTTTGATGCTTTGACGCTGAATGTTTGTGATTGGTGTGCAGAGAGCTACGCAGAGTCAAAATTGCATCTTCCGATTACAAAACGGTAAGATGCTACAGTTTTTAATATATGTTACTTACAACATTTTCGCGGTTTTGCAGTGTTCAGAAGACATTAATTTTTTCTCTATATTTATTGCAAACGTGAATTTCATCAGACTTGCTTGTTGGAACACTACGCTAACTTTATGCATTTTACAGTAGGGTGCTTGCTGTAAAATCTTCCAATTTACTTGTAAACTTGGCAACTAATTTTCACAAATTGATTGTAAATATACACACAGTTTCTGCGTATATAAGCACAGAGATTAGGAGTACCGCCCCTTTTTTAAAATAAAAACAATATCGACCACAAGTAAGTTTTTTGCAGATTTTTAATCCGTGGCTGTCATTGAACTACTGTAAAAACAAATTTGCTAAGCGTATTTTAAAGTGTCGTACTATAATGATATTCGGTCTTTTTTGTATTTTGTTTTGGTTTATTTTGATGCGTGGCGGGTACATGAGATAGACATTGCACTGTTTCCACACCCTGCTATAGCCAGCCAGGGCAGGCAGCTGACAAAGAACCACCTTGGGGAAACACCCTCGGGACAGTCCCGATGCGTAAGGACACGCGGGAAGAACCGAAGCCGAATGAAAGAGGGTAAGTCCCGAGAAATAGCTGATATGCGGCCCTCGACGAAGGAATCAGGGGAGCCCCCGACGAGAAAAAGTGCAGACCCAGCTCTGTAGGGATCCCCGCCACAGTAACCGCAACCTCCCTACATCCTGGTCGGGGTGCACAAGCTGCTGACGAGACACGAAATCATGCACAAAAAACGCGCGAGGTACACAGGGGATTTCCCGATTTCTCTTGCTAGAAACTGCTGACAGCTAACTTTAATATAGTGGGAAACGAGTTAAATTCAGGAGCAAAACGAGGCAGTAGATGAGTGGTTCAGAGGCAGTTGTTCGGGGCAGTTGTTCAGAGTCATCAGGAGGTGCTGGACCAGCGTCAGTGAGAATCAGTCAGGCAGTCATATCGCACACAGAGAGGCGGCAGTCGGGTGAGGCATTCGAGGCCGGAATTTGGATCCCGGACGAATCAATTATCGCCAGCTGAGACGGGAGTTGTTCGGCGGCACAGCCGCGAGACGAGTTAGGTGTTTAGCCGAGACGGGAGGCGAAGGAGACATGGGAGTAGGCAGTCGTGTGACGAGAACAGTGCCGAGAACTTATAAGTAAATTCCTGGAAACGAGTGGCAGCCCCATACCAAGAGGCGCCATTCCCCGAGAAGACGTAGTCGTGCAACGGATGGCGACGAGGCAAGCAGTCAGTCAGTCAGTAAGCCAATTGTGACATCACTGGGGAGAGAACCCAGGAACAGCCGAAACTTCATGTGTAAATTTCCGAGACTAACCAAGTAGAAGTGCCGAGAACTAATGAGTTCATTTCCGAAAACGTAATGGTAGGTGCCGAGGTGGGAAAGTGAGTTGTTCACCGTCGGTCGCTCAGCGCGAGGCAGAGAAGGCGGGGACGCGAGACGGATCGTTGCGGATGTCGACGCAGACGAGGAGACGCGCTCTCCGACGAGGAACGCCAGCCGAGGTCGCAGACACACTCCAAGTCCCCGGGAAACCATCCAGGACTTCCGAGAGAGTCAGTCAAAGCCGAAGGAAGAAGCCAGCTGAGTACAGCACGCCAACAAGAGCCAGTCGAGAGGGCCTGACAATGGGCCACCCAACTCACCAGGCCTCAGTTACCAACGAAGACAACTCACCAAAAGCTGCAGACAAAAATAAGTAGAAACACCTCCCTTCAAACAATCTTCCCCGACGCATAGCATACCGCCCACCAGTCCTTCAGGCCTACGACTTGTAGGGGGCTCATTCTCGCCAGTGTGTGTAAATGTGTATGTTATCTTCAGACAAATAAAATACTGGTGTGTTAAATAACGGAGAATACGAGTATTTGTTTACCTCTTACGCAACAACCACAGGTGCCCTTAGTCTGCACCAAATAAAATTAACTAAGTACCCTACTAGCCATCATCTGTATAACTCAGGTGGCCTAGTAGCGACAATTTTATTTGCGTAGCCCCAGACAGTAAATTTTACTTTGTCATGACCATCTAAAAACAGGAATTTAACCATGCTCTTTTAACCTTTTACACTCCCATGTATGTAAAGTCACGTCCATAATCTTCTAAATGTCTGCCTGTAACTACAAAGAACAATAATGATGCATTACAAGATGTCCAAAGAGATATGTGACACATTTTTTGCTACTAGAGATCGGTTTTAATACAGTAGAATAAAAAATTAAAGATGTTTTACCTGGTTCAACATAGGAGTGCAAAGGGTTAAGTTAGGAAGCATATGAAATATTGATTTTTTTTTCCTTATAAAAACATCCTCTAATGCAGTTGTGTTTTAATGATCTCAGCATTGGATTTTATCTTCCTAGACCTTCGACTCTGAATAACACCGTTCACAAAACTCCTAAATTACGCGTCGGTTAAAATTTGTTTCGTTTTTTTTACTACTCACGTTATTTGCTAAGAATGCTTTCTTTTTGCCCGCGTTAATTATAGACGTCACTTCCTTAACGGAAGTGACGTGTAAGCTTGTGAGTGCAAGCTTTTAAGAGCTTAACAGTTGCAAGTTTAAAAATGTATAGAACAATTAAAATGATTTGTAAAACATGGCATTTAAACCTGCAAATAAATTTGTTTTTCATGTGTATGTGTTGCTTCAAAAGAAAAATTTTATTTTCATTGAAATGATCTGGGACAATAACACTCACTGTCGTAAAAAAATTGCGCGCCTAGAAGAAGCCTTCGGATTCAAACAGAATTTTATTAGCAGGATGGTAAAGAAAAATGAGAAATTAATACAACATAATTGTAACAGGGCAATATTCTCTTCACATGCGGCACATAAGAAAGGTAACTTTAGTAACTCGCCATACCACAGCAATATTCTCTTCACCTGCGGCACATAAGAAAGGTAACTTTAGTAACTCGCCATACCACAGCGTGATTAAGAGCACAGAGGTGAAACAGCCACATATTTCGNCCTGCGGCACATAAGAAAGGTAACTTTAGTAACTCGCCATATCATAGCATGTCTGGGTCCACTCCACAGCGTGATTAAGAGCACAGAGGTGAAACAGCCACATATTTCACCAACACTAGCCGTACGTGCCAGCAAAATGGCGTAGTTGGCCAACAAAATGTTGGAACACCACTCGCCAATCAGCGCATGATAACCTACAGGTCTACGGCCGAGTGTAGCTAGGGCCAAGCTGCTATAGGTTGTCCACGGTAAAGTGAGCACTTAAGAAATCGACCTTTGAAAAAAAAATGTTGCTGTCTCTGCCTGCATAGGCCTATATTTTAATGGGCACACTGAGTGGCATATAAGGCCCGTCACGACAAAGGGAAAGTAGTTACGCGTCTTTAGGTCGAACTTAAAGTGTTAAGTAAACATCTGTAGACACTAAAATAATTTTTTTGGTTTTCTTGTTTTTTAGTGCATGCAAATGTATGAATTGGGAAAGATTTTTTAAATATTTACTTTTCTAATAATTTAATAGTTTCACTTGACCGACGCACGAATAAAGGAATGAGATCCATGCCAACGTTAATTTTACGTATGGTGGCAGAATACACAACTTGCATACAAGTAGATCTTAAGCAGAAGGGCTTTCGAAAGTGCACAGTTTACCGTGAACCGTATATACGAAAGTTTTTCTGCCCTTGAAGATTACGCACACGAAAGTATTTCCATTGTTCCGTTGTGGCTTTTGAAGATCTTACAACACCACTTCACGCCATCACAAATACATTTAGTCTTCAGTGTTGGTGAAAATGTACCGACCTCAGAGTTTTAAAGAGAGAAATTACACTCGCTTAATTTAGCCCCTTAACATATTATCCCGAGTACTCGTTCACGTATGACTTGTTGCAGAAAACGTAAAATCATGATTGGTGCTGTACAAGATCAGAAGCTAGCACCAATAAAGACAGCGTATTTTCCCTGGACAATGCTATTGGCTACTGCTACCGCTTTAAAATTGAATTGGTTGCTGCCAGTGTCGTAGGCCAATAGAAATTCCTTTCTTGAGATCCAGCGTCTAAGTTATTACTAGGAATTCGTAAGTACTTGCCATACGAAAAAATCTCCTCTTTTGCAACACCTGTCACGAAAAGTTAATCTTTAAGTTAAGAGGTTAACATCGCATTGCCCTTTGGCTCAGAAAATACTTCACAGATAAAAATCTATTTTTACAGTGCCACGTGAGGTCACTTCGAGAAAGACCTCNGCCAACACTAGCCGTACGTGCCAGCAAAATGGCGTAGTTGGCCAACAAAATGTTGGAACACCACTCGCCAATCAGCGCATGATAACCTACAGGTCTACGGCCGAGTGTAGCTAGGGCCAAGCTGCTATAGGTTGTCCACGGTAAAGTGAGCACTTAAGAAATCGACCTTTGAAAAAAAAATGTTGCTGTCTCTGCCTGCATAGGCCTATATTTTAATGGGCACACTGAGTGGCATATAAGGCCCGTCACGACAAAGGGAAAGTAGTTACGCGTCTTTAGGTCGAACTTAAAGTGTTAAGTAAACATCTGTAGACACTAAAATAATTTTTTTGGTTTTCTTGTTTTTTAGTGCATGCAAATGTATGAATTGGGAAAGATTTTTTAAATATTTACTTTTCTAATAATTTAATAGTTTCACTTGACCGACGCACGAATAAAGGAATGAGATCCATGCCAACGTTAATTTTACGTATGGTGGCAGAATACACAACTTGCATACAAGTAGATCTTAAGCAGAAGGGCTTTCGAAAGTGCACAGTTTACCGTGAACCGTATATACGAAAGTTTTTCTGCCCTTGAAGATTACGCACACGAAAGTATTTCCATTGTTCCGTTGTGGCTTTTGAAGATCTTACAACACCACTTCACGCCATCACAAATACATTTAGTCTTCAGTGTTGGTGAAAATGTACCGACCTCAGAGTTTTAAAGAGAGAAATNTTCACGCCATCACAAATACATTTAGTCTTCAGTGTTGGTGAAAATGTACCGACCTCAGAGTTTTAAAGAGAGAAATGACACTCGCTTAATTTAGCCCCTTAACATATTTTCCGGGGTATACTCGTTCACGTATGACTTGTTGCAGAAAACGCAAAATCATGATTGGTGCTGTACAAGATCAGAAGCTAGCACCAATAAAGACAGCGTATTTTTCCTGGACAATGTTATTGGCTACTGCTACCGCTTTAAAATTTAATTGGTTGCTGCCAGTGTCGTAGGCTAATAGAAATTCCTTTCTTGAGATCCAGCGTCTAAGTCATTACTAGGAATTCGTAAGTACTTGCCATACGAAAAAATCTCCTCTTTTGCAACAACTGTCACGAAAAGTTAATCTATTTAGTTAAGAGGTTAACATCGCATTGCCCTTTGGCTCAGAAAATACTTCACAGATAAAAATCTATTTTTACAGTGTCACGTGAGGTCACTTCGAGAAAGACCTCAGCGGACTTTTATAGACGTGCTTGAAACGCCAAACGCCTTATTGGCTAAACTCCCGGGCGAGTTTTTGTGTTGGACATGTTTCAACACGCTTTCTGAAGAACTCAGCGTTATTTGTCAACGTACGATGATAAAGGGTTCTCTCGAAGCGACCATGTGAAAAANACGCTTTCTGAAGAACTCAGCGTTATTTGTCAACGTACGATGATAAAGGGTTCTCTCGAAGCGACCATGTGAAAAATTTTTTCCTAGTAGTATTGGCTAGAAACATTTTTTGTTGTTATAATATTTGAAGTCAGAATATTTCTCAATAACATAGACATCCCGCTTGGTTTTATAACTGGATGCTGTGTTTTTGAAATAGCTTAGATTTTTCAAGTCTATTATAGTAGCAAAGCAGAATTCTCGTTGGACTAATCTGATGGAGAAACAGCCGCATATACAGATAACAGTCAATAAACGAAGGCAGACTGTGGGCACGTAAAAAGCAAATCGAAACCTAACAAGCAGTCAAATCGCCCGTGATTATTTACTCTCTCTACNACACTTTCTGAAGAACTCAGCGTTATTTGTCAACGTACGATGATAAAGGGTTCTCTCGAAGCGACCATGTGAAAAAAATTTTCCTAGTAGTATTGGCTAGAAACATTTTTTGTTGTTATAATATTTGAAGTCAAAATATTTCTCAATAACATAGACATCCCGCTTGGTTTTATAACTGGATGCTGTATTTTTGAAATAGCTTAAATTTTTCAAGTCTAATATAGTAGCAGAGCAGAATTCTCGTTGGACTAATCTGATGGAGAAACATCCGCATATACAGATAACAGTCAATAAACGAAGGTAGACTGTGGGCACGTAAAAAGCAAATCGAAACCTAACAAGCAGTCAAATCGCCCGTGATTATTTACTCTCTCTACTCAAAAGCACGAAGAAGCGTGCACTGTATGTAACAACCCGATATTCTACAACCTATATCTTCCGTTTCAGGAGCAGTGGTTTTGCTGGTTACTGTATTTCCAGTTACCACTGTCCTGCGCCGACCTCCAGTGGCGCAGTTGGTTGGTGCGCCGCTGGTCTGGGGTGAGGGAGGTTCTGGGTTCGAATCCCGGGCAAGGTATGAGTGTTAGTTTAAGTTAGGTCATATGTTAGTTTGTAAACCGTCCCCTGATAAGCCTTCAGGCATAACAGCGGGGGACGTTAATAAGCCCTATACAATACAATACCACTGCGCTGTCTGTTGACACTACACGGGACACGCCCCCTTCTCTACACATCGCTCCTTATTGGCTGCCCGTCACTGTTGCAGTGCCCAGTTAATGTGGCAGGACGCCTGGGTAGGCCGTCGAACGGTGTGCAGAGCTCCAGCAGAAAACGTTTTATTAAAAAAACGTGTCCAACGTGTCTGAGTGAGGTCTGCTTACGGAAAGCATTTAAGAAACATTATGCGTCTGTATACGTTTTCCAGTTCCTCCATTTCTCTCTAAAGCATGTTTTTGTGAAAGTGAAAATGGCTCAAACGGGTGTTTTCACGGTCATTTTTAGTTATAAACATTCCGGTAAAAAACATTAAAAAATGAATAGGTACATGCATCGAACTTTAATTTTTATTATTACGTCATTAAATGGTAGGGTTTCCGCTGAAAGTCTCATAGAGGCGCGTTATCGACGGAAAGACTGCACGCCAGTTCAGTGCTTTGCGCGTAGAGGCGATGAGAGAGTTGATGCGCATGTCTCGATCGCCCCTAACGCTTCCACGCGCTTTTAGGCCTCTCACGTGCAAAATTCCTTCAACCAGGCGGCCACCTTAACTATTTCTCTATTTAACTGCCTTTACTAACGTAACATAACTTGCAAGCTTTCGTTTTTACTTTATCGTTTTACAAACAATGAAATTATAAAACAGGATTGCTGATGGCCTGTGTTTTTGTAATATCCTTAAAAATACTAGTGAAGAAAAATGAAACAAGGCTATTCGCACGTCTTCGTCTTCAAGGACAAATAAATTTTCATAACAGTATAGCTCGATCCACACTCAGGACGTAAGTTTAATAACTATAGACCCTGCCATTTCTCGTTATAATACGGCACGAAGCCAGACTCTAAAGGCCTCTACATGTTCTTCTGTACTTACGTATAGCATGTGGGCAATCGGGGCTCCTGTGTCTGCAACCAAGAGGTAACACATGAGACAACTTCCAGAACCACATACAGTGTGCACAGCGCCCAACACTAGTTCTTACCATCCAAGCCACACTATTTTGCATTTATGATACACCAGAAATAAATAAATAAATAAAACTATACACGGAAATTTAAGTCAATGTGCGCTCTTTACTGTTTTATAAATCAGTTTCTCATTTGACAATACAGTTTATTATTGGCTGGTCATCAGCCAATGGCGTGCCAGTGTTCATTTTGCCCCAATCAAATGCCCTGCACCTAATAAAACTTTTTACAATTAATTGTGCCCTTTTCAGTGGTTACGAGATTGTTTCTTAGACATTAAAATCATTATTGCTGGGATGTAGCATCCTTATAAAATCCTGTTAAACACTAGCAAAAAAATTAATATAAGTCTGGGTAATTTATATTTTCAGAGATGGCAATGTTGATTTTACATTTGGCTGTAGGCTACAAAAGGAGAAGAAAAATATATCTTAAGAAGTCCTTTCAAACATGCTCAACTATAGGCTATTAACGGTTATTTGAGCACTTTTGAAATCAACCTTTGAAAGATGTCACTGCCCCCTACCTGCATGTATTTTAACGGGCACACTGACTGGCAAGCGACCAGTAAAGTTGGTAACGACAAAAGAAAATATTTCTATTTCTTTACGTTGAATTAACAGTTTTAGGTAAACATTTGTGAAGACTGGAATAATTTATTTTGCTTTCTGTTTGTTTTTTATTCATGTAAGTGTAACAGTACCTAATTTGTATGGCCATTGCTACAGTTTAACCCCAGAGCAGGTAGCACGGGATTCGGTTCTTATTTTCCTTGCAGGTTCGTAATTGGTTGAAAGTCGTTCGGTGGCGTGTCTAACAAACTATGGACCAATGGAAGCACAAACATATATGCACACGTTAATGCAGTTTAACTTGTCCTCAAATAAATCCTCCTAATTTGTAAAATATGTACTTTTCTATTAATTTTTTAGTTTCACTTGACTGATGCATGAATGAAATGACCAGGCCCATGGTAATGTTAATTTTACATGTGGTGGAATAATACACGGTGTGCTTACAAGTATATGTGAAGCACGGCCTTCAAAAGTGCTCAGTCTACTGTGAGCAGCCTGTGGTCTCCAGGAGCTGGCTGGTGAACGACGCTCCGCCATATTGCCAGCCAGTGAGGTCATATTGCTGGCGTGTGCGGCTGGAGTTCGCGGTACAAGCGACTCTTTTACTTCTCTGGCCTTTTTTTCAAATTATTTATTAATTGATAATGTTATTTATTTAACACTCTGTAGACTATGCTCGAGTGTAGCTCGAGCAAATCTAATTTGAAAATTTCTTTATTGTTCAGAACAAAACTTGTATGGATGGGCAGTGTTCAACACGACCTCACCAGAACACGACAGCCCATTAACACTGATATTGCTAAGGATATAATTTATTTTTTATAGCCTTTCAAAGGGACATGATTGTTGTAAATCCCTTTATACGATAAATGACATTTGATTGTGTCAATATCAGCTCGGCTCTCCATTGGTTGACGACCGGCCAATAATGAACGCTGTAAAATACAGGGTAGTGTCCTGTGTGGTATGGACCAATAGGACGATGGTGAGTTCTAACACAGACACCAACAGAACCTGTGTTCTTGCAGTAGTGGATGTAGGTGACTCAATTATAATTTTTCTTTAGTGCCAGTGAATGTGTGCANGAGGGAGGTTCTGGGTTCGAATCCCGGGCAAGGTATGAGTGTTAGTTTAAGTTAGGTCATATGTTAGTTTGTAAACTGTCCCCTGATAAGCCTTTAGGCATACAATACGGTACCACTGTCCTGTCTGTTGACACTACACGGGACACGCCCCCTTCTCTACACATCGTTCCTTATTGGCTGCCCGTCACTGTTGCAGTGCCCAGTTAAGGTGGCAGGACGCCTGGGTAGGCCGTCGAACGGTGTGCAGAGCTCCAGCAGAAAACGTTTTATTAAAAAAATGTCCAACGTGTCTCAGTGAGGTCTGCTTACGGAAAGCATTTAAGAAACGTTACGCGTCTGTACACGTTTTTCGGTTCCTCCATTTCTCTCTAAAGCATGTTTTTGTGATAGTGAATATAGCTCAAACGGGTGTTTTCACGGTCATTTTTAGTTATAAACATTCCGGTAAAAAACATTAAAAAATGAATAGGTACATGCATCAAACTTTTATTTTTATTATTACGTCATTAAATGGTAGGGTTTCCGCTGAAAGTCTCATAGAGGCGCGTTATCGACGGAAAGACTGCACGCCAGTTCAGTGCTTTGCGCGTAGAGGCGATGAGAGAGTTGATGCGCATGTCTCGATCGCCCCTAACGCTTCCACGCGCTTTTAGGCCTCTCACGTGCAAAATTCCTTCAAACAGGCGGCCACCTTAACTATTTCTCTATTTAACTGCCTTTACTAACGTAACATAACTTGCAAGCTTTCGTTTTTANCCAGGCGGCCACCTTAACTATTTCTCTATTTAACTGCCTTTACTAACGTAACATAACTTGCAAGCTTTCGTTTTTACTTTATCGTTTTACAAACAATGAAATTATAAAACAGGATTGCTGATGGCCTGTGTTTTTGTAATATCCTTAAAAATACTAGTGAAGAAAAATGAAACAAGGCTATTCGCACGTCTTCGTCTTCAAGGACAAANATTAAACTAGGCTATTCGCACGTCTTCGTCTTCAAGGACAAATAAATTTTCATAACAGTATAGCTCGATCCACACTCAGGACGTAAGTTTAATAACTATAGACCCTGCCATTTCTCGTTATAATACGGCACGAAGCCAGACTCTAAAGGCCTCTACATGTTCTTCTGTACTTACGTATAGCATGTGGGCAATCGGGGCTCCTGTGTCTGCAACCAAGAGGTAACACATGAGACAACTTCCAGAACCACATACAGTGTGCATAGCGCCCAACACTAGTTCTTACCATCCAAGCCACACAATTTTGCATTTATGATACACCAGAAAAAAATAAAAAAAATAAAACTATACACGGAAATTTAAGTCAATGTGCGCTCTTTACTGTTTTATAAATCAGTTTCTCATTTGACAATACAGTTTATTATTGGCTGGTCATCAGCCAATGGCGTGCCAGTGTTCATTTTGCCCCAATCAAATGCCCTGCACCTAATAAAACGTTTTACAATTCATTGTGCCCTTTTCAGTGGTTATGAGATTGTTTCTTAGACATTAAAATCATTATTGCTGGGATGTAGCATCCTTATAAAAATCCTGTTAAACACTAGCAAAAAAATTAATATACGTCTGGGTAATTTATATTTTCAGAGATGGCAATGTTGATTTTACATTTGGCTGAAGGTTACAAAAGGAGAAGAAAAATATATCTTAAGAAGTCCTTTCAAACATGCTCAACTATAGGCTATTAACGGTTATTTGAGCACTTTTGAAATCAACCTTTGAAAAATGTCACTGCCCCCTACCTGCATGTATTTTAACGGGCACACTGACTGGCAAGCGACCAGTAAAGTTGGTAACGACAAAATAAAATATTTCCATTTCTTTACGTTGAATTAAGAGTTTTAGATAAACATTTGTGGACTGAAATAGTTTATTTTGCTTTCTGTTTGTTTTTTTATTCATGTAAGTGTAACAGTACCTAATTTGTATGACCATTGCTACAGTTTAACCCCAGAGCAGGTAGCGCGGGATTCGGTTCTTATTTTCCTTGCAGGTTCGTTATTGGTTGAAAGTCGTTCGGTGGCATGTCTAACAACCTATGGACCAATGGAAGCACAAACACATATGCACACGTGAATGCAGTTTAACTTGTCCTCAGATGAATCCTACTAATTTGTAAAATATTTACTTTTCTTTTTATTTTTTAGTTTCACTTGACTGATGCATGAAAGAAGTGACCAGGCCCATGGTAATGTTAATTTTACATGTGGTGGAATAATACACGGTGTGCTTACAAGTATATGTGAAGCACGGCCTTCACAAGTGCTCAGTCTACTGTGAGCAGCCTGTGGTCTCCAGGAGCTGGCTGGTGAACGACACTCCGCCATATTATATTGCTGGCGTGTGCGGCTGGAGTTCGTGGTACAAGCGACTCTTTTACTTCTCCGGCCTTTTTTTCTAATTATTTATTAATTGATAATGTTATTTATTTGACATACTGTAGACTATGCTCGAGTGTAACTCGAGCAAAGCTAATTTGAAAATTTCTTTATTGTTCAGAACAAAACTTGCATGGATGTGCAGTGTTCAACACGACCTCACCAGAACACAACTGATTAAAAATGATATTGCTAAGGATAGAATTTATTTTTTATAGCCTTTCAAAGGGGCATGATTGGTTGTAAATCCCTTTATACGATAAATGACATTTGATTGTGTCAATATCAGCTCGGTTCTCCATTGGTTGACGACCGGCCAATAATGAACGCTATAAAATACAGGGTAGTGTCCTGTGTGGTATGGATCAATAGGACGATGGTGAGTTCTAACACAGACACCAAAAGAACCTGTGTTCTTGCAGTAGTGGATGTAGGTGACTCAATTATAATTTTTCTTTAGTGCCAGTGAATGTGTGCAGACCTCAATGTGTTAACATGATAAGGTATAGGGACATCCGAATTTCGTGAAAAGATTTCCGCACATGCTAGATTTCAATACCCTACGAGCGTACCAGCAGTTTCCTTTTGCTTATTGGTGGCGTGTGTCCGTGAGAAGACGCTTTCTTAGTTGACTGACCAATCAGAATTAATTTACTCCGATACTGTACGTCTCTGATTCGTGGGCAGACACTTTTTAAGACGCGTAACATCTAGATCACCCAATCACAAACGTGGATCTGAGACAAAGTGTTTTTAAATACAACTGGTCGTGAAGTCTTTTTGCGAAATTCGGGTGTCCTAGGTATAGACGCCTGAAAAATTCGCGAGTTCAATGACCTGTACGATAGACTGTACATTTTTATGCACAAATGTCAACTGTGAATTGGTTGCCTGCTGTCACAGTGGAAGGCGACGATTGGGCCACCGTTCTCCAGGAGGTGTCGAACACTATGTGGGCCAATGGCTACAGTTATATAAACACACGTGCTTTGAATTCTAGCTTGTCCCAAAATGAATCCGCGAATTTTTCGGGTCTCTACTTATTGGTTGCTGCGATAAACTAAGGCCTTTGTATATACTTGTTCACAGTTAAACGGGGCGCGTCTAAACAGCTGCCTTCCAATCACAAGAGTTGGAGAAAGGAACAAGTGTTTGATGTCTACCTTGCCATCGAATGAATTCGGGAAATACTCGGCGCTCTAATCATTAAGGGTACCCGAATTTCGCGGAAAGATTTCCGCGCTGATTAGATAACTGGATAACTATGCACCAATAAATGAACACTTCACAGCTGTGTGCGCTAATCACCTGCAGTTCTGTCAGAAAGGGACTGACTCCAGAACTATGCAGCAGCCAATGGATAAACGACGCCGGTTGCAGTGTAAAAAGTACTCTGAAGTTTACCCTGGTGCCAAATAATAACGCGAATTTTGCACGTCCATACTTATTGGCCGAGTATCTTTGTGAGGAAACATTTTCTTACTTGACTGGCCAATAGGAATTAGGTTACCCCGACAATGTGCATCTGTGATGCGCGGGCATACATCTTAAGACGTGTAACACGTAAATCATCAAATCACGAAAGTGCATCTGAGATAAAGTGTTACGAAATACAACTGGTCTTGAAATCATTTCACGAAAATCATTTGTCCGTATTTATCACGAATGCCTAATTAATAAGGGGCATTAAGAGGGAGTGCTAAAAATAGCATCTTCTGTGTACTTATTATTGTGTAGTTTTATCTGACGTGCGGCGAGACGACGAGCGTGAGAGTGCGCGCGCATCCTCAGAGCGAGATCCGGTCACGGGGGGGGG
>NQII01005004.1:34779-61574 GCA_002778355.1 Clitarchus hookeri | reverse complement strand
GGGGGGGGGGGGGGACGGTGTTTTCTCCGGCGGACTTCCGCTTCCCTCGCGACGACTTTCAGTTCCGCCGCCAGAAGACCGTCGACTTTCGTTTACCGCGAGCACGTAATAATTTGCTTTCCATCTCGAGCTCTCGCGCAAACGGAAATAACAGCTGATAGCTGGAGGCTTGCGAAACACGCGTTATTAGCAGGGATAGGAAACATTTCGCGAGTTCAGTCACCTGTAGGTTAGACTCCACAATATGTTGTACAATCGAGCCTCAGATGTCTGTTCACTAGCCGCTGCCTCGGTGTTACCCCACACCTGGCAGTATGTTCCCTTGAGAGTCTCCTATTGGCTCAGAGTCGTCTAGGACGTGCATAATAAACGCTGATCCAATAGCAAAGGTGACTTCAGTGTACACGCATTTCAAATCTATCTTCTCCTGAAATGAATTCACGAAATTTTCCTATCCCCAATTGTTATAGGCCCGGAAATTTCGCGTATTCATCCGGCAGCAAGCTAGAATCCACAATTATTTGTGCATTCGATCGTTAGTTACTAGTTGATTGGTAGAGACCTTTAAAATTCGCGGATTAAATTTGGGACAAGCTAGAATTGGAAAACTCTTACGTTTGTGTCACCTTTGCCATTGGTCCACGGGTTAATTCACACCTCCTCGAGAACCCTGGACCACTGAGAAACATACAACAAAATGCACGTCCAATCATCGCCCTCCTCTGTGGCAGCAAGCAACCAATGGACAATTGATATCTGCACGATTGCACGTAAGACCCTGGAGTCTAGCCCGGAGGTCGTTGAACTGACGAATTTTTCAGGTCCCAATTAATTGACTGTTTCTCCAGTTTAATACCAGACCCAGCAGCACGGGATTCGGTCCTTTTTTTCCTTGCAGGTTCGTTATTGGTCGAAATTCGCCCTGGGTGTGTCTATCAAACTGTGGTCCAATAGAAGTGGAAACACAGCTGTACATGTAGTTGAAGTTTAACTTGTCCTCAAATGAATTCGCGACATCTTTGGGTCCCTGCGCATTATTGTTTAGTGGCATGCTAAACTTCACTGTACTATACCTGTTTGAGTGCAATTCGCGATTTCATTGGCTACTGGAAACTATTTGGCGTCGTGTACCTGCGTGGTCACTTTACTGTAAAGACTTGGGCGGCTGTTAACACAGAGGTCTTGAGAGCCGTTGAGAGTGAAGCGAGGCGAGTATGGAGTGGTGCCGGAATACAAGGGCGGGGGAAACGGGAGATACCCGAGAAAACCCACCGACCAGTGGCATCGTCCGGCACAATTCCCGCTTGCGAAAATCCGGAAGTTGCCCCAGCCTGGGATTGAACTCCGATCGCCTTGGTGGGAGGCGAGTAGTCTAACCGCTCAGCCACCGTGGCCCCTGAAGTATGTGCGTGCAGTAGGAGGCGTGTCCTTTGAAGTGAGTAACAACAAGACTATGTGTCTTTAGTGATTAAATATAGGCGACTTTTTTCTAGTTTGTCATCAGTGAACATGAAAATAGTATTTTTTACGACTTTAAAGTAACTCGGGAAATTAAATCTAGAAATATATCGACACTTGAAAACAAAAATCCCACAAACATAGTTTAAATGTCTTCATAACGTATCATGACTTTACATGAACGCTTCGACTCATCAACAAACATTTTCGTAAACAAAATCTCACATTTTTGTACGACTACGCAAATGAGCACGATGGTATATAAATCATGTTAAACATAAAGAACATCTGATTGTAAGACTGTGAGCTCGACGTTATGTTGGCTGGCAGTCGGTCAGCAATGAACGCTGTGCAGTACAGTATAGTGACTGGTAAGGTATAGCCCAATATGACAGTGGTAATTGTTAATGCAGAGACCAACAGAACTAGTTTTCCTGTCGTGGTAGGTAAAGGTGGCTCACTTCTAACTTGTTCTGTGTAATATGGGTCTCCAGTCCTCAAAGTGTATATGAAAATCGTAGCTATCCTCATGTACCCATTTGTTTATTTTTAAAAGGTACTCATTAATAGCTAGCCAGCCAGTCCATTAGCAAACACACGCCCAGCGAGCACTCTCGTGTGAAAGGCTCGGGCGTTCTTAGAGTACAGTACTGGGCTGGCTCTTGAAGCAGCTGTTTTCGGAGTCCAGGTCACCTTCAGTGTTATCTGCTCTGCGGGAGCCAACGCCTTTCCTGTTGAGGAGCCAAGCAACAGCGTTGTCCCTTATGAAAAAAAAAGTAATAATTGCCTTTACCAATTGAATTACGGTGGGAACGTATGTGCGAATATTCTGTTATTAGCTAAGACACCAATATCCCTGGGTGCGGTATTATTGAGGAACATAAGCAAGAGAAACTGTCATAATGGAGTGCATAGTCCGTTCATGGTTACTTCCAACTTTTCTGAAGCCCTGCTACAGTTATTCTCTCGGGATATTCCTCCGCCTCGCGCAAACAAAGCATAATACTGTCAGTCGCCGTATGCATGTTTCACATGAAGGGCAGTGGCGTGTTGTGGAGTGTTTGCGAGGTATAGGCCATTCACGGTAAAGTGAGCACTTTTGAAAGCCCTCTCATTTGGAATAACAGTCAATAAGTATATTTGATTTTAACCTTATACGTTGACTTCCAAGTGCCGTGGAATACACGCAAAGTGTTTATTACTTACATGGCAACATTTATTTAAGAAGTTGGTTAAAGGATTTAAAAAAAAATGGTTGGAAGGAAAAGGTAACTGGGGCCTCATAAGTGCTCATTTTACAGTGAACAGCCTATAAGCCGGTGCTTGCTCGCTACTGTACATTCTCGGTGCACGCAGCAGGAGTCAGTACCCACCGTGTAGTCTAGGTAAAGTGGATGTATTCCGACCACTCACAAGCGAGCAGCAAGGGACCCATTACACCCGTCCTGTGACGTCATCTGCTGAGCTGCNGTGCTCATTTTACAGTGAACAGCCTATAAGCCGGTGCTTGCTCGCTACTGTACATTCTCGGTGCACGCAGCAGGAGTCAGTACCCACCGTGTAGTCTAGGTAAAGTGGATGTATTCCGACCACTCACAAGCGAGCAGCAAGGGACCCATTACACCCGTCCTGTGACGTCATCTGCTGAGCTGCGTTTCACTGGTGGAAGTGTAAACTAGCAAGCAACAGCTTACAGCGCAGAGCTAACGCCAGCTTACCTTGCAACAGTTCGCCACACGCCACTGGCGAAGGGTTATTCATGGTCCGAACTGTAAACGACATGGACACATCGCCTAGTGTTTTTAGCGTCTCCCGTGTGTGAAATCTGGTTTGATGTAGTTTCTGCACCTCTTGTTTGTGAATGGTCAACGCTGACTTAGACGAATACGCCCTAAGTTGTTCATTCGTTACGAGAAGTACGCTCGGCAGTAGTACAGCTTACATCGACAAATTTAACGATTGCAACNAGACGAATACGCCCTAAGTTGTTCATTCGTTACGAGAAGTACGCTCGGCAGTAGTACAGCTTACATCGACAAATTTAACGATTGCAACCCTTTGAGCTCGTAAATTAATTTGGGACTGAACGGGTTAACTATGTCTAAAAAATTATACCAAAGGGACGAAGCACTGTACTCAGTTTAATAATATTTTGCATGAGGACTACATCTTACTAGATATTACCGACACACTTATTTTNCGAAGCACTGTACTCAGTTTAATAATATTTTGCATGAGGACTACATCTTACTAGATATTACCGACACACTTATTTTCTCTCCGTTTTATTCATATTGATTACAAATAAAATTGTACACTTTATACGCAAACTATAGTTAAAAGTTCCATTTAACCAAAAATATGATACTTTAATGTCAACAGAAGTATAAAATGCTTGTGATACATAATATATTTCGGAAACAACCATACACGTCGCGTATGGGGTGAGTNGTCAACAGAAGTATAAAATGCTTGTGATACATAATATATTTCGGAAACAACCATACACGTCGCGTATGGGGTGAGTTTTCAAAAGTTTCACTCAAAATGTGTAAGGATACAGCGAATAGATTATACGCTTGGACTAATCGCAAAAAAAAAATCGACGCACTCGTTTTCAAATTTTATCTTGCCCCGAAACGAATTTGCGGAAATTTAAGTACTCTAGGTGTGGACCAATGAATGTGGTGAGTAAGAAGACGGAGACCAACGGAAGCGATGTCCTTCTGGTGGTGTATAGACACAGAGCACTTGAGAATACAGAAGTGGAACAGTTGCTTGTACCGCGAACTCCAGCTTCACACGCCAGCAAAAATGGCGTCACTGGCCAGATACATGTTGGAAAGCCGTTCGCCAATCAGCGCCTGGAAAGCTACTCGCCAGCCGGCAGTCCAGCCGATTGGGAACCTTTCGCAGCATTCAGCAGCCAATCATGCACGAGGCTCGTTCCTAGAGCCACCCGTAGCCAATCAGAGAATACGTACGCCCAAATCGGAGGAACCATCTCGCCATTCCGTGTCTGTGTGCTTGTCTGTTTTGTAGTATAGAAGTGGCTCTCTGCTGATTTACCTTGAATAACTTCACTAATATTTTGCAGTTAATATTTAGTAGTACAGAAATTAATTGTCACGCTCTTAAGTTAAGTTGGTATTAAGGTCAAGGCTAGGCTTCATCCTTTTCGCGGAAATTCTTCGTTTTTGGGTCATAATTTCGGATTCATAGTAGGCTAATTACTGACAATGTACGATTATAGAAAAGCTACATTTTACGGATTGTGTAATATTTCTGTGCGTAATTTTAATTGTGTGATATATTCTTGTTGTAAAAAGTCGAAAACGTATTTATATTTTATTAATAAGTTCTCGACTTTTGACGAAAATATTACACAACTCGTAAAATGTAAAATTTATATTATCATACATTGTCAGTAATTACTACGAATAGGGGTGAAAAATGTACTTAAGGGTTTGGGATAATAACGCAATGGCAAGGTCGCAAGGGGTCACTTTTTGTTTCGTGAATTATAATTTTAAATAATGTAATACAAGCCTATAATTTGTAATATTACAAATTTATGTTTTACAGGTTCTACAAGAAAGCTGTTTGTAGTTCTACAAAGGATTTTCTTGCCACTGGGTTTCCAAGGGCTTTTCTTGTAAAAGTACACAAATAATTTTAAAGTGTAGAAAAATTTGTGAGGTCCTCTATTTGTTAACAGTTCAAAGATCGTTCTTATTAAAATTAAAAATTTAGGTCCTATATATTTTCATATCCCCGTTTTTCTCCCGACCTCGGCATAGTTTTCTTATTGTGCCCCAATTAATTCTTAACGAAAGAGTTGGCACTATCGAAACTATGCCCAAATAAAAAAGTGTGGCAGGGTCGCAGCTAAAAGAAATTCAGTAATGAGGAAAACAGTGGATGTTGGTTGCCAACAAGTGAATCAAGTTTGTTTGCGTGGTGGGCGTGAAGGTCTGATCAGAGGACGCGCTGCATAGCGACGCAGAAGCGGCCTTACCAGCCGTCGACAGCAATATCGCTGATACATTCCGACCCGCGACCAACATTCCGGTCGCGGCACGGTTTTCTTCTAGGCCAGCGCCGGAATATGCGCACCTGTTGACGTAAGTCATCGTATACAAACGAAACTGCCAAGTCCTAAACACTTTTCATGTTATTAGGAACATGTGATTTCCGCTGGGGAAAAAACAATTATTTATGCGCAGTCTTCACTGGAGTGTTTTACGTGCAGTCCACCGTTCCTTTGGTTACTGGCCGTGTCCCTTTGCCAAAAAAATTAATTGACTGGGCCACTCAAAATGAGGTAATTCCGACAGTAAACTATATGTAGAGGCCCCGTCATATCGCGTTGAAATTCAGTACCAAGACAGATGGCATTCGAGCATNATTCCGACAGTAAACTATATGTAGAGGCCCCGTCATATCGCGTTGAAATTCAGTACCAAGACAGATGGCATTCGAGCATATATAGTCGGTTTGCTGTATCTTCACGCTTTCTGAATAAAACATTTGAGAAATCATCCTGTGTAGTATGACGTGGTGGGTTGTACCCTAAATACGTCACGTATCATAAGCGTTTTGTTCTTCTGTTAACTTAAACATATCTTATGTTTGGTTAAATTTAACTTTTACTTACATTTTACCTTTAAATTATAATATTTTATTTATAATGAATATTTATGAACAGGGAGAACATGNTCCACCGTTCCTTTGGTTACTGGCCGTGTCCCTTTGCCAAAAAAATTAATTGACTGGGCCACTCAAAATGAGGTAACTCCGACAGTAAACTATATGTAGAGGCCCCGTCATATCGCGTTGAAATTCAGTACCAAGACAGATGGCATTCGAGCATATATAGTCGGTTCGCTGTATCTTCACGCTTTCTGAATAAAACATTTGAAAAATCATCCTGTGTATGACGTGGTGGGTTGTTACCCTAAATACGTCACGTATCATAAGCGTTTTGTTCTTCTGTTAACTTAAACATATCTTATAACTTTTACTTACATTTTACCTTTTTTAATATTATAAAATAAATATTACTTATAAATACTTGTCCCTCAACATGTGTGTGCTGATAAATAGTTATCATACAAAATATGATTAAAGAGAGTGCGCACAAATGCGGTGCGTTGTCACTTTGGCGTAATTTTCTAGACGTGGTTGAAATATCTGCTTGTATGTGGTGGAGGAACAGCATGAAAGTAGAACCACAGAGTACTCGAGTATACGGAGGTGAAACAACCGGGGTATTCCGCGAACTCCAGCTGCACACGCTAGCAAAATGGCGTCACCAGGCAGCAGTATGTTGTGACGCCATTCGCCCATCAGCGCCGGGTGATTCACTCGGTGGCCGGCAGCCCAGGCAATAGCGAACCGTTCACAGCAGCCAATCAGACACAAGGCCTCGCCCAGCCAGCGAGCCGAATGGGTGCACCCTCGTCAAAGGAACAGACACGCAATTTCGTCTCTGTTAATTCTTGACTCTGTGATCGTACCGAGCAGTCCTCTGCGTACCGGTGCAGAGCTCACTTGTTCATTGTCTGCCGCCACGGGCAGGGCTCGCTCGTAAACCCGGCCACACGGACTGAAGCCACCAGAGTGCTCTACTTGTCTAACTTGGTATCGAATTATAACGCGAAATGGTAGAGTAGCCAGTTATAACTAAAATTAGATATCGGGAATTAAAACAGATGACTTTCATTTCTCAAATCTGTCAGTTCTGTAAAAATTTACACGACAATTGACTTAATGGCGGGTGTTCGTGTGCTGATTAAACGGAAATGCAACATTTTCATCGACACAAGTATGTATTATCATTAAGCCCGTTATTACTTCTGACACGTGTTAAGCAAACAGAAACTGAGTTCAGTAACCACAAATGCAAAAAAAAAAATGCGCAAGTATAAAGCTACTTTTCTCTAATTGTCTCCTCTTCTGAATTCCCCGGCCAGATTTATGTCAAAATGTGTGCTGTTAGACCCTTAACTTACGCATTAATTTTTCGTTCGAGGTGTTGTAAAATAAGAAATTTTTGGTCTAACAAGCACTTGCGAATTCCTTGCAATTACGTACTTTATGGAACATGTGGAGAGGATTTATTTTGCTTCAAAGCATCGGCAGCAACCAATAATAAAATTCTTGTGTGATAGCAGCAACCAATAGCATTAACCAGTAAATATACTCTGTCTTGTGTTGATGTTAGCTTCTGACCTTGTACAGCACTCACCACGACTCTACATATTTTGCAACTCATCAAACGTTAACGAGTATACTCGGAATAATATGTTAAGGGTTTAAAGGTTCTATTCAGAGTCTTTCGGTTAAGGGTGAAGTGACCATAAATTTCGTATATTTAACCCGTTCAGTCCCAGTGTCCATAATCGAGACATGTTGCACGTGAAGGATATATATGGTCGGCACTGTACAGAACGAGGAATCAGTGGTCAGTGTATTGCGCATTTTCCTTTTATGAGAAATTTGAATTGTTGAATTGAGTGCATCTGTAATCTGCAAACGGTTAATGCTGGCATCAACGAACATGCAGTACTTTGTCCACTGGTCGCGAGAAGCACGCTCGACACACGCATAACACAACACCCACCAAGACATTCAACGATTGCAACACTTTGAGCACGCAAATTAATTCGAGGCTGAACGGGTTAATTCAATTCATTTCCTAGTACCGCATTCAGAATTCTCGAAAGCAGTGGTATGTTGGCCGCGGTTCCCAGTGGGTCAGGACGGGAGCACATCTGGAAGCAGTGTTGTGAGGTGGAATATATGGGTGTTGCCGCCGCAGCCTACGTCACGGAAAACTCAATCTTAGGAGTCCGTCGCAGAGGTCTGCTACCAACGGCAGTCCCGTTCACGACGCATCGCCAAGTTACAGCCTTCTCGCGGTTAACTCAGCACTTCTGAAATCTACCTTTGAAAAACGACACTGCCCCTGCCTGGCTATATATTGTAATTAGCACATTAACTCGCTTGCGGCCTTGTAACATACAATTAATTTCACTGATAGCTTTTTTTTTTATCAGCTGTCTACGGACCACGCTATTTCAACTGTCCTTTTCCTTTCCCTGGCGCCTGGGCTTTAACTTTCATCCAGTATTCCTGCATTCGTATCCTATACTGTTCCTTCCTCGCTTCAGTCCATGTTTTGCCAGTTTTTAGTTTCTGCTTTTGTTGGAAACCACGGTGCTCTTGGAGTTTCTTCTTGAGCGGAATACGTTTCTGGATATCCTCCTGTGTTATCCCCCCCACTTCTTGCAAGTCTTTCTCTACCTCGGTGAGCCACGCCTCCTTGGTTTTTTGTTGAAAAAGTAATTAAAGATCCTATTCCTCAGCCTTGTAGGATTCATACGGGCAATATGGCTATAGAAAACAATTATAGTTATTATTGTTTTTTTATTTTAAAATTAGCGTTCATGGAATGGAATGGAATGTGCGTGACGTCGGTTTAACGGAATGTTTATTTGGTGGTTTATAATACCGTAAGCTTTGTGACGGGTGTGAGGTGACTTTGTGACACATTGAATAGTATTTAAATAACCCCCTATATTAGTTGAATGTTTCGGATATTCAGTGGTGACAATTTAGCCACTGAACATTTGAAACAACCTCTATGAAATGAAAAAAAAAGTTGAATAATAGTGAAAAACATTAGTGTCACAAAGTCACCCACCCTGTCACCAAGTGATTCCCGCTTACGGTATGGATTAATTAAAGTAATTATTTTAAATAATACTGGAAGTACAGTTTTTTAATTTATTCAAAACGAAATTTAGTGTTTTATATTTTTATTGACGTCACCAAATCTGTAATCTTTTAACAAGTTTAACGCGCGCAGCCTTAGCCTACCTATTCGGAAAAGCACAATTTTTTTGTATGATAAGTTTGAAGAAAAAACATTGTGTGTTACGCCATCTTGTTNACCGACTTTACAGGCAACCATTTTTCATAAGTGACTCCCAGCCGCAACCTAATTTAAGACGTTGTCACGTCAAAAAGTTGAATAATAGTGAAAAACATTAGTGTCACAAAGTCACCCACCCTGTCACCAAGTGATTCCCGCTTACGGTATGGATTAATTAAAGTAATTATTTTAAATAATACTGGAAGTACAGTTTTTTAATTGATTCAAAACGAAATTTAGTGTTTTATATTTTTATTGACGTCACCAAATCTGTAATCTTTTAACAAGTTTAACGCGCGCAGCCTTAGCGTACCTATTCGGAAAAGCACAATTTTTTTGTATGATAAGTTTGAAGAAAAAACATTGTGTGTTACGCCATCTTGTTCTAAGGGCCCCTGGGAAGCCAGTGTATCTCCTTGGTAATGTATGAATTTTGAAATAATTGACTAGAACGAGACTTTGAACGAGGGACCAGTAAGGACAGAAGAAAAACTGCAACTACATCGATTTGCAATCGAGTTATTGAGTTTTATTTACGTTACAGCGAAAATTAGATCTGAGTGTTCAACGTTTACTATAAGTTTTTAAATTTCTGACAAGTCAACAATTTTTTTCNATTGACTAGAACGAGACTTTGAACGAGGGACCAGTAAGGACAGAAGAAAAACTGCAACTACATCGATTTGCAATCGAGTTATTGAGTTTTATTTACGTTACAGCGAAAATTAGATCTGAGTGTTCAACGTTTACTATAAGTTCTTAAATTTCTGACAAGTCAACAATTTTTTTCCTTTTCGAGATTTAGTTTGTCTCATTTTTCCAACGAACTGAATTTCGATAGTTTAATTTGAGACCTACTCGCTAATTGTACCCAACAGAAAACTTGAGAAATGCCATTTTAACAAGAGCTTAAATTTGCTTTACTGAATATTTAACAATGCGCTAAAGTAATTTTCACAGCTAATTATTGGACAAATAAGTAATTTAAAAATATATATTTAAATTTTATATTTAAGTCTTTTAAAGGCTAGTGTCGCTCGCCATTTAATTCGAGTCTTATTTGTTGATTAATAATGTTCAACTTCACAGCTAGTTTTAATATTCCCAGTTTCTTCAGAAAATGATTCTTTATTAATTTTCCACTTGTCTTTTTTTGTAGTGAGTGGATTAGACTGTGTGTAGATTTATTGTGCTTTATGTTCTTCTAAGAGGAATTGATATTTCAGCCAGCACAGCAATCACGTAATTTATTTCACGCCTATTCCTGGTAAAATACACACTTATCTCATGATTCTCTACATTTACACGTTGCACCCCTATTAACGTTGGCAAAAACGAAGAGAAAGTAGTTCCATGTCTTAACGCTAATTTTAATGTGCCAGGTAAACGTTTGTGAATGTTGAAATTGTTTATTTTGCTTGCTAATTTTTTTTTTCAAAGGCATGTAAGTTTAAGAATTTATAAAANGTTGATTAATAATGTTCAACTTCACAGCTAGTTTTAATATTCCCAGTTTCTTCAGAAAATGATTCTTTATTAATTTTCCACTTGTCTTTTTTTGTAGTGAGTGGATTAGACTGTGTGTAGATTTATTGTGCTTTATGTTATTCTAAGAGGAATTGATATTTCAGCCAGCACAGCAATCACGTAATTTATTTCACGCCTATTCCTGGTAAAATACACACTTATCTCATGATTCTCTACATTTACACGTTGCACCCCTATTAACGTTGGCAAAGACGAAGAGAAAGTAGTTCCATGTCTTAACGCTAATTTTAATGTGCCAGGTAAACGTTTGTGAATGTTGAAATTGTTTATTTTGCTTGCTAATTTTTTTTTTTCAAAGGCATGTAAGTTTAAGAATTTATAAACTAATTACTTTTTCTAACAATTTCACGGTTTCGCATGACCGACGCATGAACAAAGTGATCAAGCCCATGGAAATGGAAATTCTGAATATGGTGAAATAAAGAATACGCAACGTGCGTGTAAGTAGATTTTAAGCGGAGTTTAAAAAAAAAAGTGTGTTTCGTTTATCGCGAACAGCGTACAACTCGTGACGTAACTTTTTCGTAACGCTCACCCTCGCTCCAGGGTCGTTCATTTTTTGTTCTTTTCCTACGGCGAGCAGTTTAAAATTAGACACGTCGCCCGCCTACCTGCCAACATGTTTACCTACGAAAACAACTCACGCGTCAGGCGACTGGGGAACAGTACTTTCAAAACATTACGCAAATTAGAAACGCGGTTTTACAGAGCTCAAACGTAGACAAAGGAACCGTGTTTTTCAAACATCTCCATCTATTTACATTCTAACCGGATACTCGCGAAAGTAAGACGGAAATCTCAAATGAACTTTGCCAAAGACTCCCGCCAATGAGACAATTACATCGCCGCCTTTTTAAGGAACATTCCTAGTTGGCACATGGATTTCATTGTAAGCAGTTGTGCTTGTTCTAATTTTAAAAAAAAACTATGGAATATTTGAATGTAAGTTAATATGATTTCAGGACAGAAATGAAGGTCGATATTTTGTTGCCAACATATAAATATGGTTATTGAAACACAAATGTGGTCATTGAAAAGTATCAAAGTAGCCTTCTGTTGAGGACATGTATTCTTCTGTAAAACATTGTTTTAAACTACAGTGTCAATGCTCGTATCTTTTCAAANTGAAGGTCGATATTTTGTTGCCAACATATAAATATGGTTATTGAAACACAAATGTGGTCATTGAAAAGTATCAAAGTCGCTGTAAGTAGTCTTCTGTTGAGGGCATGTATTCTTCTGTAAAACAGTGTTTTAAACTATAGTGTCAATGCTCGTATCTTTTCAAAACAGATTGCTCTACAGTCACTATTTGAAATTCTGAGAAAACTAAACACGCGCGCGTGAAGCTTGTTTACGCTATTTTCCATCGCCGTCACAATGCTTCCTTACGGTCGGGAGTGACCTTGAGGTGTTGCACATTTTTCACTACGGACTCCCCTTAAGAACCGCTGTAATAGTCTGAATGACTGTGCTGCAGGTAGTGTCGGACACATGCACGTGACACATGCAGGTGAAACTAATATTTACTTTATGAAGCCTAACGTACTGGTGAGCGACAAACGAGTAACTTTCACGCGTGAAGGTCAGTGTACGATAGTAATTAACGTGTACGTATCACAATGAAAGAAGGTATTTTTTACGAAAAGGTTCCATGGACTTCGCGTACGTGATGTGCAGGAACATCCTCGACGTGTACAGGGGCCGCGGTGGCTGAGTGGTTAGACTGCTCGCCTCCCACCAAGGCGAACCGGGTTCAATCTCCGGCCGGTTCATTCTGGATTTTCGCATGTGGGAATCGTGCCGGACGATGCCGCTGGTTGGCGGGTTTTCTCGGAGATCTCCCGTTTCCCCCGCCCTTTCGTTCCGGCGCTGCCCCATACCCACCTCACTTCACCCTTATCGGCTCTCAAGACCTCGATGTTAAGAGCAGCCCAAATCTCTTCACTCAATCACTCGTTACCAACTTTACTGGGCTCGTGCACGTAGGAGCAGTGAAATTTTTCAAAGGTTGATTTCAATAGTGCTCACTTTATCGTGAACAGTTTTTACGTATGAAGTTGAAGTCTAGCCTGTGTGTAAATATTTTCGCGAAAAAACGGTTCGCCCTGCCTATGGACCCCACATTTTTGTAAACGTTCTATGCAGCCGTCACTTGTGCATGCATTAAATTGATAGTGAACCGACATTAATGTATCCCCTTTATTGTACTCGGGGATTGCAGTGGTCGGACCACTTGCCTGCCACCTAGGCAAACCAGGTTTCACCCCTCGAGGTGAGGGTTGGGGGGTTGGAGGATCTCAAATGTTTGCATGTTGGAAACGTGGTGGATGCTGCCGTAGAGCGTAAGATTTACTCGGGTTTGCTTCCATTTCCCCGCCTTCCATTCACCTCACTGTACTCTACGTATAGTTATAATCTATTCGCTGTTTCTTCGCACTTTTTGAATCAAACCTTTGAATGATCACCAAATGCACGACGCGTTTGGTTGTTCCTTAAGCATGTCATGTATCACAAACATTTTATATTTGTAGTAACGTAAAAGTATCTTATTTCTGTTAAATTAAAATTTTATTTATATTTAAAAATAAATTATAATATTTCAGTTGTAATTAATATAAATAAAAACAGGAAGAAATAGTTCTTATGAAAAATATTATTACACGAATACGGTGCGCTGTCCCTTTAGTGCATTTTTCTTAACCCGGTTAAGGTTATTTCTACTGCAGGTTGGGAGAGCAATGATAAAAGTTTGGCAACAACACATTTTCGCCACTAGGTAAGCGTTGGTGTCGGCAATGTACCACATTTATTTTTTTCTTCGTTGAAATCAGGATAATTGTCATAATCATAAACCAAATATAAAATAACTTCGTAACTAAGTAAAATCTTTCTCTTTTATTATTGACGTAGCTTAAAACTGTAATTAAAAGTAACGTAATTGGAACACTGCGCACCTAGCGGTGGAAATTTTCCCTGTGCTGAAAACTCTGCCATAAGAAATCACGTTTTGTTCCTAACCTGAGTGGAATGAACGTTAACTCGGTTAAGATTGGTTAGGGCGAGGCGGAGGAATATCGCGGAAGTAGAACTTTATCAGGGCTACGGCAAAGTTGTGAGTGAAGNAGATTGGTTAGGGCGAGGCGGAGGAATATCGCGGAAGTAGAACTTTATCAGGGCTACGGCAAAGTTGTGAGTGAAGGGGCACAGAGCGCGGCACCGGAAGCCGCGAGCGGCATTGTGTGCTCTCGGGAAGTCGTCAGAGGCGGGCGCCGTTGTGCAAAGGCAGGGGCGGGCTCGTCAGAAATAGCTGTTTTGCACTGCGCCTGCCAAATGCTGGCCGAGCTGCGCGAGGAGGAGATGCTGCGGGCTATTGGCAGGCGTTCACTCACTCCCAGCCCACATCCTCTCGTGTGCGTCTGCTTTGCATCACGGCGCTGCTGGTGTAACACACATGTCGGACACACTCGCCGGCCTAGAGTCAGCGTGTGCTGGTGCCCGCGAACACGGCGAGGCAGATTACAAACCCGCCCCCGAAACATAGCTACAGACGTGAAAAATTCGCACGCAGATTCATTTCGGAACAAATTGCGTGCACGTATGTGTCGCTTTTGCAATTGGTCCGCGCGTTATTTGACACCTCCTTCAGATAATTGGGCCAAAAACAAACTTGCGACACAATGCATGATTAATCAACGCCGTCCATACTGACAGTAAGCAACCAATGAGACGTTAATGTTTGATCGTTCGAAAATAAGAACCGTGAATTCTAACGTATAAGTCAATGAATTGGCGAATTTTCTACGTCTCTATCTATAGTCCATTCACAGTTACTTCCAACTTTTCTGAAGCCCTTCTTAAGTTCTACTTCCACGATATTTCTTCGCCTCACGCAAACAAGGCTTAACCGAGTTTAGGAAATTACACCACAGAGACAAACCACCGCATTCGTGCGCGCTCAGTGTAATGATATTTCGCATAAGGACTATTTCTCACTAGGCATTACCAACGCGCCTATTTTCTGCCTGTTTTAATTGACATCAATTATAAAAAGAAATATTATAATTTATAAATTAAATATAAGAAATAGTTCAATTTAACCTAAAATAAGGTTCATTTTATATTAACAAATGTACAGAGCGCTTGTGATACATGGCGTATTTAGGAAGAAACCACACACATCATACATGGTCTGATTTTTTAAAGGTTAGATTCAAAATATGTGAATAAACCGCGAAAATACTATAACTAGGGCCACCAGTATTTCGCGAAAATATTTCAGGACTAGTTGTAATGCAAAACACGTTAGTTCAGAAACATTTTTGTGGTTGGAGAATGCCAACTTTCACGCGTCCTAGCTCTCTGCCAGCCATTCACGGACGTCCAGTGTCGGGGTAACTTAAGTCTCGCCCAGTCGAGTATAAAATGTTTTCTCGCACAGACACGTGACCAATAGCCAAAGGGAATTTGCAAGTGTGTACGTGCGAAGTTTAAGTATAGATTGCGTGTAGATATTTTCGCAAAAAAAAAAACCAGGTGGCCCAAACTATAACGCCCGGTAAATAAGAATACAGATGTGAAACAGCATCTTACACAACGAACTCCAGCCGCACGTGCCACAAAATGGCGTCATTGACCAGCGACGTGTTGTGATGCAAACTCAGCAGTCGCCAGCCAACAGCCCAGCCAATAGGGAACATTTCGCAGCACGCATAGTAGCCATTCGACCACAAGGCACGTTCCCAGAACCTCGTGCAGCCGATCAGAGAATGGACACGCCTACATTTCGTCTCTGGGTGTCTATCTACTCTGTGATTGTACTCGCGATCGGGAGAACACGGCTTCTGTCGCCTGTCCAGCCGTCTCATTATTTTGGTTTTCTATGGTTTTCCGAAAACACTTGTGTTAACCATACTTAAGATTATTATAGATGATGGTTAGAGATATGAGAAATTCGTGTTATTACTTGGGCACACGTTAAACTTCAAACACTTTTACCTTTGCAATACATTTGTCATTGGACCATGCTAGATTTAACACGCCCTGGGAAACTCTGCGTCAATAAATGAACACTTCGCAACTCTGCGCCTCAGTCACGTGCAGTTCAGTAAGAAAGGGAGTGACTTCGCAACTATGCAACAACCAATGGAGAAATGACGCCGCCTCCAGTATATACAGTACTGTGAAGTTTACCGTGATGTCGAATAATAACGCGATTTTTGCAAGTCCCCAATGATGGTTTATCGCGGGAAAAGTTGACTGTTTGCTAGAATTCAAGGTACTGTACACATGTCTGACAGTTTTCTTTTCTTATTGGCTGTCATGCATGTATGAAGCTACTACTTAATTTCAGTGGGCCAATGAGGATTCTGATACTATAAGGCAGAACCTTCGTGATTGGTCTGCAAACAACTTAGCCGAGTCAATACATTGTTCATTCAATCATGAAAGAATAAACTAGTTAGAGTATATAGAATATATGTTGGGTCAAAAAAATTTCACGAGTTTCCATCATCTCTAAGTATTATTAGGGACAACCGAATTTCGCGAAAATATTTCACGAGCAGTTGTATTTCATAATAATTTAGCTCAAATCCACTTTTGTGATTAGGTGTTCAAGATGTTACGCGTCTTAAAGTGTCTGCCTGCGAATCAGAGACGTACAGTATCGGAGTAACTTAATTCTGTTTAGCCAGTCAACTAATAAAATGTCTTCTCACAGACACACGCCGCAAATAAACAAAAGGTAACTGCTGGTACGCTCGTAATGTATTTAAATCAAGCATGTGCGGAAATCTTTTCGCGAAATTCGGGTGTCCCTAAGTATTATGTATATTTAGGGCGGCCTGTTTTTCGCGAAAAGATATACGCGGAGGCTAGACTTCAGCATCCTATATGCACACTTGTAGCCTACCTTTGACTATTGGCCGCTTGCCTTTGTGTGAAGAGAGTCTTTTACATGAGTGAGTCAATCAGAGCTAAGTTTCCCCGATACCGACCGTTGGTGATTCGCGGGCAGACAGATAAGGCGCGTAACAATCCAAATGATCCAACCATGAAAGTGGTTCTGAACTTTAGTGTTTTGGAACACAATTCGCCCTGAAATCTTTTTCGCCAAAAAGAGGTGCCCGTATGTATATTATATATGGTAGGCACCTTGATTGATCACGTTAATGTATGTACTTGTTTCGTATCAATTTTACCGTCATTTCATAGCCTGTCATAGTACAGCATTATTTTTCACGTTTAGTGACACCCGAATTCCGCGAAAAGATTTCACGAGCAGTTTTATTTCATAACACTTTACCTCAGATTCCACTTTCGTGATTGGATGGTTTGCGTGTTATGCGTCTCGGGGTATCTTCTTGCGAATCACGGACGTACAGTACTGAAGTTACCTGATTCTGATTTGCCAGTCAAGCAGGAAAGTGGCTTCTCACAAATACACACCGCCAATAAGCAAAATAAAACTGCTGGTACGCCCGTGCAATATTGAAATCTATCATGTGGGGAAATATTTTCGCGAAATTCGGGTGTATATATTCATGTTAAATCAATTGTATTTAGTAGTATAAGATTCTTTCACTTGACGAACAACTGTTAGAACTATGAAGGTAGCGGTCGGCCATTTCCGCTGGCACGCGTATGGTCGAGGCAGCGGGGGTTTACCCCTCACCCCCCCCCCCNCCCCCCCTCTTGCCATTACCATTCTTGCTCAAGGCCATATTACGTGGAGAGAGGATTTTAGTTACCAGAGGTAACTAACTAAATATATGTATGTGTAGGTATAATCACTAGAGATGATGGAAAATCCCGTAAATTTGTTGAGTCAACATATATTCTACAACACTCTAACAAGTTTATTCTTTCATGATTATATGAACAAGGTTTTGACTCGGCTACGTTGTTTGCAGAGCAATGACAAATGTTCTGCTTTGCAGTATCAGCATCCTCGTTGGCCCAGTGATATAGGGTAGTAGCTTAATGCATGCATTACAGCCAATAAGGAAGGAAAACTGTCGGGCGTGTGTACAGTACGTTCAATCATAGCTAACAGTCAACTTTTCCCGCGATAAACCTTCATCTGTAACAATCAGGATTTTCATGTAAATTTGAATATTAAATTGAAGTAAAAGAAAGTGATCAGAAAGAATGCAGGTATCGAGTATTGGCAAACTCGCGCAACATTCCCGGAGCACTGAACCAACAGACACATGTGGAGGGGAGCGTCGCCCCGCCCTGGAGAGGGTGAGGCAATATTCCCGCGCCAAGACGCGAGGGAAGTTGTTCGTCGGCTGGGAAGATAGGACGTCGGCGAGAGACTCGGTACCGGGATCCACGCCTCTCCGAGGAACGAGGGAGGTGCTGCGGTTCTGGTTGGTGCATAAACAAATATTCGTCACGGCGAATACGTTGTACGGCGGCGCGGTACATCACGGAAGAGCGTGTGTTGATCGCGGACAGCGGCCCCGTAGAAATTTATTTTTTGAGTTGAGAGATTTGGGCGGCTCTTAACAACGAGGTTTAGAGAGCCGATGAGGGTGAAATGAGGTGAGAATGGAGCAGCATCGGGATTCAAGGGCGGGGAAACGGGAGATCCCCGAGAAGACCCGCCGACCAGCGGCATCGTCCGGCACACGATTCCCACATGCGAAAATCCGGGAGTGACCCGGCCGGGGAGTGAACCCACTTCGCCTCGGTGGGAGGCGAGCAGTCTAGCCGCTCAGCCATCGTGGCCCCCTACATCAAAGAAACCGCCACATCATTTTGTCTTTGTTTACTTATCTACTGTGTGGTATTACGATGCAGATAACTTCATAAACACAGCTGGCGAAGTAATATTTCGTCGCAAGTGTCTTCAAAGTATGTGGATGTCATAACGTTACGGCAAACTTCGCACAGATCAGTTNAAGTAATATTTCGTCGCAAGTGTCTTCAAAGTATGTGGATGTCATAACGTTACGGCAAACTTCGCACAGATCAGTTGACACTTTGAGTGCGGTACACGTTTACTGAGAAGACAAGCTAGAAGTGAGTTGCATATATCCCCGGTTGCATGCCCATCAGTTCTGTTGGTCTCTATTCCTAATTGCAACCTTCCTATTGGTTTACACAACATCGGACACGCTTACTACACCGTACAACGTCCATTACTGGCCGGCTCTCTACCAATATAATGCCGACTTGGAACTGGCCAAATCAAATGTTCTTTTATACCTAGAATAATGTAAAATCCATCGTGTTAATTTGAGAAAATTTATACTTTTGAATGTTGCTGACGTAATATTACGTCGCAGAGAACCCTGTGAAAATTGCTGGTGAAGTAATATTTCTCCGCCCGTGTCTTCAAACACTAATTAAGTCGTAATATTACGGCAAACTCTTTGCAACTCAGCGAAATCCAGGCGACGTAATGTCGCGTCGGCAGCACCCATGGTGATGTAAACGTGATCTCCGCCTGGCGTGGTTGCCGCTTCGTGACGACGAAGGAGAAGAGAAACTCAGGTAAAGTTATGCAAGCGGCGGCGNCTCCGCCTGGCGTGGTTGCCGCTTCGTGACGACGAAGGAGAAGAGAAACTCAGGTAAAGTTATGCAAGCGGCGGCGGCGGCGGGTTGAGCGAAAGGCAGGCAGGAGCGTGATGATACCGGAAGGTTAGAGGCCAGACGTGAAGCGCCAAAACCCGTTGCGACACACGTTCCCATTCCCGAGTGACTCAAGGGCTGGATGTACGCCTACCATGCCAAGGATACCCACTTCGACTGCTATATAAGAATGGCCTCCCTTACAGGTCGTCCGATCACACCCAGTCATAATAAGAAACTTGTAGAATTCGCATTCACGTGTTTTTCATGAAAAACTTCCTTCCACGACTAGTTGTACTCCAAAACACGTTGGTTCAGAACCATCATCGCGGTTGGATGTTTTTAACTCGCACGCGTCTTAGGTGTCTGCCCGCGAATTACAGACGTGCAGTGTCGGAGTGCGCGGGCTTGTATAGTCTACTCGCGACATCTTCACACTTTTTGAAGCAAACCTTTGAAAAATCCCCCCGTGTATTGTGACGGTGCTGAAACACCGTACATCATATTTAATTATTCTACGCCGCAAATTATACGTCTTACGTGGGATTATCGACGAGGGAGCTGAGGCTTACCTAGTGGATGACCCGTTTGACGTTGTCAGCGAGGATGTGATAAGAGATTAACTTAACAGAAGGCATATCCTGCCATGTTTTATAGGGACTTCATTACGGGACATTAATAGGGAAAATATTTTAAAGATATGTGTGTTTTATAATCAGTAAATTTTTGAAACGTTGTAATATTTGGGCTAAGTCTGTTATGCTCTGTGAGCCCATAAGCAATGTAACTTTATATAATTTTTGGCTGTTTGTAATCTTTTATTATGCTTGTATATTTTATATTGCAAATTTAAATAAATAAAAATAAATAGAATAAGTATACATATAAACGAAATAAAACTAACTGTCTATTGATCATTTCTCACAATTTTGGGGGTAAAATACTTTATATCCCAATCTGTATCAGGGGATGGTTGACCTTTTCGCGATATTTTGTGACTGCGTTATTGACTTGACCTCTGAAATTGAAACTCTGCTGTGGAAGATTTTGGTATAGCTAATTTGTGATCAAATGAGTGGTATGTAAGGAAAGGGAGTAGAACGTCACTGCCATGGAGTGGTTGGGTTTCCTGCGGGTGCTCCCGCTCTCTGACAGTATGAAGTGCTTTGTTGGTTTCCTGACTATATCATGTAACACAGCCGTTTAATAATTCTGTTAACATATAAGTACCTCATTTTTGATTAAATTAAACTTTTACGAATATTTAGTTTATAAATTACAGGATTTCAATTAATAAAAACAGAGAGACAATAGGTGCGTTGGTAATGCGTAGTAAAGAAAAGTTCGTATGAAGTATATTATTTAAATGAGTGCGCACGAATTCGGTGCGCTCTGTAGACTCGGTTAAGCTTTGTTTGCACGAGGCGGAGGAATAGCCTGGTAGTAGCACTTTAGCAGGGCTTCAGAAAAGTTGGAAGTAGCCGTGAACGGACTATACCAATCGGAAAAAAGTAACACAGTGATAGTCCAGTCACGTTTCACCAGGCCGAAAGGTAATATGGGTCCTCACTTTTGCAGAATCCAGTAAACAAATGACATCGGCTCGAATGCATATAGGATGGTTAAATTCTAGCGTGCCGTCAAATAATAACGCTTTTTTTGCAAATCTTTAGTAACAATTTTTTTTATTTTTAAGGGCCACCGATCATTACTGAAAAGACTTCCTGTTTTAGTTTCATTTCAAAACACTTTAAATCAGGACCATTTTTTTTCCGTGATTGGATTGTTCTAGCTGCTAATAATCTCAGGTAACTAACTGCTGACGAATAGCAGGTGGTCAGTACCTGATAATTCCGATTGGCCCCTTCAGTATCACATGTCTTCTCTGAAAATCACGTTGCAAATATCAATGAAAATCTGTAAGCGTTCACGTACGACATCTAAGTCTATATATCTTTCGTGAAATTATTTCCATGAAAATTGGGTGGCCCCATTAATACATCAAAAGTGAGGATTTGAAAAAAAAATATATATATGGAAAAATTTGTTTGCGGTGCTGCGGAAAAATACTGCAAATTATAAACAATAGACGTTATTTTTCCTTAGAGAAATATAGCTGTAAGAGCTGGATTTACATGCCTATAACTAAGGACAGGTTTTTTCGCGCAAATGTTTATGGCCATGGTACACTTCAATATCTTACGACCACAACTTCCTTTGATTATTGGCCGCGTGTCTACGTGAGAAGACATGTTCTTATTTGACTGAGTCAATCGTAATAAAGTACTCTAATACAGAACGTCCATGATTCGCGGACAGACACTTGACGCACGTGACATTTAAAATCATCCAACCACGAAAATGCATATGAACAAAAGTGTTTTGGAGTACAACTGGTCTTGAAATCTTTCCGCGAAAATACCTGTCCGTACCCATAACCCATTCAAGATATAATTGGCAAGAATTCTAAACGTACCTGTATTCCTTAAGAAATGTCGCGTAGAAAACTTTTCTTTTTAAACGGTTATCTTAAAAATTAGTGCATTAAGAAGGAATTTCTTTAACATTGATTTCCCATTTTGAACTCTGTGACTGCAGTCTGGGTACGCAACGTCCTAAATAAGAAAGGTTCGGATTGTGGCAGTTAAGCGTAATACGGTCGACGGGAAGATATAGTATCCCATTCTCATAATTCCTTTTACTCAAACCATGCAGAACATCGATACTGACTCCTTGTCTCAACAAAAAGTTTACATTTTTCTGTTCTGTTGATACTTTCACATGAATTCTATAAAATGGTTCCTTCTTTGCAAGTAACATATGAATGTAATACAATGTAGTCAGCAACTACATAATACGGGACACTTTTACAACATAGTACCTATGCAATTTGTGAACGTTCTTATTTTTCAATTCCCTAATGTATTTGGTGCCGCGGTGGCTGAGCAGTTAGACAGCTCGTCTCCCACCAAGGCGAACCGGGTTCAATCCCCGGCCGGGCCACTCCCAGATTTTCGCAAGGTTAGCGGGTTTTCTCGGATATCTCCCGTTTTCCCACCCTTGCATTCCGGCGCTACCTACTCCACACTCACCTAGCTTCACCCTCATCGGCTCTCAAAACCTAGTGGTTAAGAGCGGCCAAAACTCTCCACTCCACTCCTCTTTTGACTGCATTGACATGCCTTACGAAAATAAGACGCTAGGCAAAGCTGGACGCATACACTCCGATACAATTTGTGTGCAGTCCTTACGTATAAATGGGACTATTTGTAAACCGCCATTGTTCCAACTGTTACTATGATCTTACTCTAACTTGATCTGTAGTGTATGGCATTGTAAAACAGAAATATAAACATTGCTCGGCAACTGTTGCTTATATTTTGCAGATATTAAATGGCGGTATTATATATTGCAGAAAAGCTGTTTTTATTTTGTTCATTAACCCGTTCAGACCCGAATTAATTTTCCAGCTCAATTGTGGCAGTAGCTCCATTTTTTGGCGTGTGCTGTATTTTTGTCGAAGCGCACTTCTGACAACCAGTAAACAACCAGCTGTGCGTTAGTTGACGCCAGCATTAACCACTCACAGAAGAGAGGTGCCGAAACTTAAACAAATCAAATTTCTCACAAGTAAGACGCTCAAAGCAATAGCTGCTGAGTCCTCATTGTGTACAGTGCCGACCAAAAATATTTTACACGCGCGACACGTCCTTGATCTTGGACACGCGGAGTGGAAGGGTTGGTAAGACAGACCTTATAAAGGAAGTGGAACCGATTAACAACTAATGAGTATAGTATGGTACTAAGCTAGACTCCACAGGCCTATACACACTGGTGCAGAGGTCACTTGTTCATTGTCTGCCGCCACAGGCAGAACTCACTCTCCTGTTACACCCGGCCACACGGGGTGAAACCACCAGTGTGCCGAGTGTTTACTGTTTGTTTGTGAGTACTACAGGCCGTGTCGAGTAAGCGGGGGTCCAATGACACACGTGGGACTAACACATAACTGAATGACATAAAAATAGTTTGTTTATCTCCACGTAGTGTATAATTTCAATTTATACTTGGAGACGTGCAGAAGTCACGTTATTATTCGAGGATAGATCCATAAATCTCATACTTTTGCATAAGTTTTGTTATTAGGTCAAGTTAATGTTACACGCTATCTGCAGGAGTTAGAGGCAATAACATACCTGCAAAGAAAAAAAGTAGGAAACACTGTGCTACCTGGTCGAGTACGCATAGGACTGTGGAGTCAAGCCGGGAGGTCATTGAACCCCCGGCATTTTTCTGTCCCAAATACCAGCCTACTCACTGCCAAGAAACCTGCTAGGACTAATGATTCTCTGTCGAGTTGTAAATCACCACACGTGATCAACCATTACACGGTGGTAAATAGGTTGTTATTTTCCTTGCAGATTCGTTATTTGTCGAAAGTCGTTCGGGGCGTGTCTAACATACTATGGTCCAATTGAAGCACAAGCACTTATGAACACGTGGATGCAGTTTAACTTGTCGTCAGATGAATCCGTGATATTTCCAGACATCTAGTAATATGTAACCATAATCAATTTCAGGACGATGCAGATTTACTGGCACCGGAAGCAATTAAAGTCTGTCCGCAGTTTCTTCGCACTTTTTGAATCAAAGCTTTGAAACATTATCTCACGTCTGACATGTTTTGTTGTTTCCCAAATATAACATGTACCCAATCGTTTTATTTCTTCCGTTAACAGAAAAATATCTTATTTTTGGTTAATTTTAAAAGTCTAGTTTTATTTTATTTATATATAATAAAATTAATTTCTAATTATTATTACAAATTAAAACAGGTAAAATAAGTGTGTTGGTAATGCCTAGTAATAAAAGTTTATAATGAAAAATAATATTGAAGTTGGTGCGCACGAATGCTGTGCGTTGTACATTTGGTGTAATTTTATACACTCGGTTAAGCTTTGTTCACATGAGGCGGAGGAATAGTCTGAAAGTAGAACTTCAGCAAGGCTTCAGAACATATGGAAGTAGCCATAAATATAATATATAGGATGTTCACGGTTAATTGAGCCCTTTTGTAATTGAATTTTCAGTGCACAATTATATCAAGTCCAAGTAGTTACGTTAATGAGAAACAGGAGCTTTGAGAACAAAGTTAAATATTTTTACAGGGAAAAATTCGTTTACAACTTTCCCTAGTACTATTTTGTATCTGAAATTAAGTATTAGATATATTTAAATTTCCATCAGAATTATTACCGCCATTAATTTAACCAGTAATTATAAAAAACGGACTTGAGCTACTTGAGCTCTGAACCTTCCAAATCAGCCTTTGAAAAATAGTCCCTGTACCTTCCTGCATATATTTTAACTAACACATTGACTTGCATGCGCCCAGTATAGTAGGTAACGGCGGAGAGAAAGTATTTCCGTGATTTTACGTCGAATTTAAACTACTAAGTAAAGATTTATGATTACTAAAATTATTTATTTTCCTTTCTGTTTTTTTCATGAATATTAGTGTAAGAATTACCACATTTGTAAAATACATACTTTTCTAAGAATTCGTGACGACCCTACATTGTATTAGATATGTTGAGTGTGTGGCAGGCAACTAAATGTATAATGTACATTTTAAGTGATTGTTGTTTGGTATCATCTCGCCATCTGTCGGAATATTGTGTTATTTTTCATATCGTTTTGATGGCTTTAATTATAAGAGTTGAGTTGAGAGATCTGGGTGGCTCTTAACAACGAGGTCTTGAGAGCCGATGAGGGTGAAATGATGTGAGAACGGAGCAGCGCCGGAATGCAAAGGCGGGGGAAACGGGAGATCCCCGAGAAAATCCAACCGACTAGTGGCATCGTCCGACACTATTTCCACTTGCGAAAATCCGGGAGTGGCCCGGCCGTGGATTGAACCAGATTTGCCTTGGTGAGAGGCGAGCAGGCTAACCGCTCAGCCACCTCGGCCCCCTTTTCCTAACTACAAGATTTCTTCGTATGTCGAGCTACTTGTATCTCTGAAAGGAGCAGCTGGCCACTTCCGGCGGCACACGTGGTGTGTCCAGGCAGTGAGGAAAATTCTCACTCATCAATAGGGACTGGAGAATGTCGCGAATTCATTTTAGGACAAGCTAGATTTCAAAGACATCTACGTTTCCGTTATGTTTGCAATTGGATCGCAGTTTATTAGACACGCCCTGGNGACAAGCTAGATTTCAAAGACATCTACGTTTCCGTTATGTTTGCAATTGGATCGCAGTTTATTAGACACGCCCTGGCGAACTCTGGGCCAATAACAAATCTACAAGGAAACAAGCACTGCATCACATGTCACCTAATCTGAGGTAAAACTGGCCATGTGCTGGCGCACCAGCCAATAACAGAAAACTGAGGGTAGAAAATGCATAGCACCGTGAGGTCTAGCTCACAGGCCGTTTAGAACGCGAAATCTTCTTGTCCCTACTTATTAACCCTCCGCTCCCGGCTGTCTGCAGCAGATTTCAATGCGCTAGTGAAGCTATAGACCAATTGTTCCCTGAAAACGTCACGAATTAGATCTCACGAAAAGTAACTGGAGTAATACAATGTCTAACTACAATCAGAATGGTTTAATGGAATCTATAACGGTTTTATTGTAAATGCGTTTGGATGGCAATACATGTGTATAGTCCATACACGGTTACTTCTAACTTTTCTGAAGCCCTGCTAAAGGTCTACTTCTAGGATGTTCCTTCGCCTCATGCAAAAAAAAACTTAACTAAGTCTAGAAAATTTCACCTAAGAGAGANGTCTACTTCTAGGATGTTCCTTCGCCTCATGCAAAAAAAAACTTAACTAAGTCTAGAAAATTTCACCTAAGAGAGAACGCACCGCATTCGTGCGCAGTCAGTGTAACAATATTTTGTATACGAACTATTTCTTACTGGGCATTACCAACACAGCTATTTTCTCGCTGTATTTTATTCATATTAATTATAAATGAAATATTATAATTTATAGATAAAATATAAGTAAGCATTCAATTTAACAAAAAATATATACTTTTACGTTAGCATAAGTATAAAACGCTTGTGTTATATGAGATATTTAGAAAACAGCCGAACACATCATTCATGGGTTGTTTTTTCAAATGTTTGATTCAAAAAGTGTGAATAAACCGTGGATAGGCTATATTGAGTATTAGCAAGCCCACGCAACATCCCAGGAGCACCGAAAAAGTTAGTGACATAAAATAGAGGGGGGCATCGCCTCGCTCTGGGCCGGG
>NQII01005004.1:0-33673 GCA_002778355.1 Clitarchus hookeri | reverse complement strand
TTTTTTTTTTTTTTTTTTTTTTTTTTTTTTTTTTTTTTTTTTTTTTTTTTTTTTAGAAATATAAACACGCTAGAAAAACCAATAATACTATATGGCAGGGGGAGTTTTACTTTAATTACAGCACGGCAAATATTTCTTATTTGTAACACCAGAATCCGTATACTAATGTGGGAATAAAATTGTTGATTTATTTGTTGTGCTATAAAAATATTATAGTCAGTTAAGGCCGTGTTACAATTGACAATTTTGTAATTTAGTAGTTAATAATTTAGTACAGTTAAATTGGAACTCTTTCGATCTGTCAAGCAAAGTATAAGTCCGTAATTCTAGATTTTGAAACACACGGCGTTTTTAGGCGACTATTATCATAAATAAATTAATACATCTTCATATGAAAAAAGTGTCTACAATATCGTTTTGGTTACGTTTAAATTCGGGTGTATCACATTCCATAAAGTGCCATTGGTAATAAATTCATGCATAAAAATATATACTTACACACCTGTGTGTATACATTTATATATAATATGTATACACAAAGTGTTTTTAACTACTTTTCGAAATTCAAACCACGACAACTATGGGCAAATGCAAACAATAAATCCTCGTAGCAAAATGTTCGGAAAATTCATCTAGTATTTTTAGATAGAAACTGAAGTTAGCAAAACAGTGTCGGGAGTCCGCAACTTCACGTACTCCTTCGTGATAAAAAATTTGCCTACCATGAAGGCGAACGGAATTGGCGCGCCATGCGGAAAATAAAATGCAAACACTCCTGGCTGTCTTTACTACTCAGTTGCTAATCTCCCATTGCTCATGCAGTATGACACACGTGTACTAACAAGCAACCACTAGCGGNCTAGTTATGACTGATTCATATCACTGATCGCCGATCTAAAAGACTACAGCTTATTGTCTGTGATAACAAAAAAAAAAGTTTTTTTGCTAGCTTAAAGAGAATCTTCCGCGGCCATATTAAATTCTAGTTTTTTTCTAACATTTTTTTTAAATTTCCGTATTCCTATACTTAACTACCTATTGGCCTTACACCGCAGGAAAGGTACAACGGCTGAACAAACAAATCATAATTACCTCACAATATTAATTCTGCCAAATATACGCAAAATCAATATTGTGATGTAAATTCGAGTTCATAGTTAATTTGTTGTGTCTGTACTGCTGTGTAAGCTCAATAGCTTGTTGCATATAGGGGTGATTTCGATTTTTTTTTTTTTTTTTTTTTTTTTTTTTTTAGAAATATAAACACGCTAGAAAAACCAATAATACTATATGGCAGGGGGAGTTTTACTTTAATTACAGCACGGCAAATATTTCTTATTTGTAACACCAGAATCCGTATACTAATGTGGGAATAAAATTGTTGATTTATTTGTTGTGCTATAAAAATATTATAGTCAGTTAAGGCCGTGTTACAATTGACAATTTTGTAATTTAGTAGTTAATAATTTAGTAAAGTTAAATTGGAACTCTGTCGATCTGTCAAGCAAAGTAGAAGTCCGTAATTCTAGATTTTGAAACACACGGTTTTTTTAGGCGACTATTATCATAAATAAATAAATACATCTTCATATGAAAAAAGTGTCTACATATCGTTTTGGTTACGTTTAAATTCGGGTGTATCACATTCCATAAAGTGCCATTCGTATTAAATTTATTCATAAAAATATCTACTTACACACACCTGTGTGTATACATTTATATATAATATGTATACACAAAGTGTTTTTAACTACTTGTCGAAATTCAAAACACGACAACTATGGGCAAATGCAAACAATAAATCCTTGTAGCAAAATGTTCGGAAAATTCATCTAGTATTTTTAGATAGAAACTGAAGTTAGCATAACAGTGTCCGGAGTCCGCAACTTCACGTACTCCTTCGTGATCAAAAATTTGCCTACCATGAAGGCGAACGGAATTGGCGCGCCATGCGGAAAATAAAATGCAAACACTTCTGGCTGCCTTTACTACTCAGTTGCTAATCTCCCATTGCTCGTGCAGTATGACACACGTGTACTAACAAGCAACCACTAGCGGGGCCCACGTATCTCGAGTTTATAGTGTCCTACGTATGTGCAGACGCTCTCCGCATGGCGCGCTAGCTCCGTTCGCCTTCGTGATATGCCACTTACTGTGCGTGCAGGTACGTGAAGTTGCGGACTCCCGGCGCTGTTTTGCTAACTTCAATTTACGTTTTAAAATACTAAATAAATTTTCCGAACATTTTACTACTTATATTTATTATTTTGTATTAGCTTACAAATGCGTGGTTTGGATTTCACAATGTAGTTTTATAAGAGCTTGTATATATTCAATGGCGTGAATACATAAAATTAAATTATCCGCATGTGTAAAATATGAAGCTATACCAGCAGTTTTCTTTGCTGCATATGTTAAAAAAAATGTCTGTGATGTGGGATTTGGTAAATTAGTATTTAGCAAAATACGAAACTACTAAATACGTCATCATTAGAGACCTGTAAAATTTGCGTTATTATTTGGGGACACGTTAAACTTTAAGCATTTGTACCTTTGCAATACGTTTGACATTGGACCATACTTTATTTGACACGTCCTGGGTAACTCTGCGCCAATAAATAAACACTGCACAATTGTGTGCCCCAATCACGCGCAGTTCAGTCAGAAAGGGAGTGGCTTCACATGTATGCAGCAGCCAATGGAGAAATGACTCCAGCTCGAGTTCAGACAGTAATGTAAAGTTTAGCCTGCTGCCGAATAATAACTCGAATTTCGTGTGTCTCTAGTCATCATTTTAGTAAACTAAATCGAGTCATGTAACCATTTATTAAACTAAAAGTGCTAATTCTAACACGGTCTAAGTTTCCAAAGAAATGCTTCCAGAAGTAAGAGCATTTTAAAAAGTAAATATGAGGCGGACGTAGTGCTTCCTGCCCGCCCTCGTGACGGCCAAGGTCCCGAGTATCCACGGCTTATTCGCCCTCAGCCATCGTCGAGCGCCATTCCTGGCAGTCAGCTCCCTCGCCGCCTGAACTCTGGCTATTTCCTCTCGACGGCCGAGTCTGCGGCTTGCCAGCTGTCGACCGTCCAAGTCGCCGGCCTGCCTGGCTTCCTCACCCCCCACCTCCCTTATAAGACCACGACTACGCTCTACTAGCACAATGATCCTCAGCAGATAGTACACTTCTGATTATCCCTTATACCCGGTTCGCGGTAAAAAAAAAAACTTCCATCCAACCACAACTCCCAAACTGCTTGGAGCCGCGGTTGGTTCAACCACAGCGACCGTCTCCCACCAAGGCCAACCGGGCTCGATTTCCGGTGGGGTCGCTCCCCAGTTTTTTCGCGCGTGGGAATAGTGCCTGACGATACCACTTGTCGGCGGATTTTCTCTGGGATCTACCGTTTCCCCCGTCCTTGCATTTCGACGCTGCTCTATACTCATCTCGCTTCGTCTTCATCGGCTTTCAAGACCCCGATGTTGAGCTGTGCTAGCACAAGTTTCAAGCTGGGTCGCTCCACGAGGAAGTTAACATCCTTTAACCTAAACACCAACATTCTATTTGTTCTGAGATCTGCGCCAACGCAAGCATGTTAAGATTGGTTATTATGTAAAAATTGCTCACAAGGCATCTATTAAAGGAATTATTCACATTTAACATCAAGTGAAAGTAAAACTGTATCATTAAAAAATACGGGTAGACAAAATTATATAAAATCTCATTTTGTCGGCCAACAGATCATCTGTGCATTTACTCAGACTAATATTTGTTTTAAAGAAATTCATACAGCCGTACAGCTTTATACAGAAAAATAATCAACACTTAATTTTATAAAAATTAATGGTGAAAATGGGCATTCCTCAATGTACATGATGTCTATAGACAGCCTGGGCACCCTTTGTGCAGTATAATATATTTCTGTAATATTGTCTCCGAACCGCCTTTTTGAGGCCGCTATATACACCTTGCCAGATCGTCGCAAGCCAAGGCAGGTTCAGTTACTTGAACACGTAGCGAAAGACGATGGCTTCAATGTTAAGGGCGCTGGTAGCCAAAAAATGCATAACTTTATATTTGTATGATGTTGCATCCAACTTGTAGGCATAACTTGTGAGTACTCTTTCCTGGTATAAAAAAGATTTTATATCATATAGTCTTTGCATCCTGGCATGTTGAAATCACAATTTTAATGTTTTTGGGACGTGCAAATAAAATAAACTGATCTATTGACAGAAAATTTAACAAGTGTAACTGAAATACCACGTATTAATTCATTTTAAGATATGCTTAGTTAAACATATCATACAAAAAAGATCTACAAATCAAAAGCATGCAAAAAATGTTATTTTAAGAAACTTTAGAAAATTGCGGAAACATTTGATATTATGTTTTTAATGATTCCTTGAAGTACCTCATGGTATCTTATTTTAATGTGAATTATCTCATTTCGGTAAGTGAGTTAGTTATTATTTGTACGTCCCAAAACACTGAAATTTGCTATTTCGACAAGCCAGTGTGAAAAAAATATGCCGAGTAAATTTTTTTCATGCAAGGAAATAATATAAATATGAAATAACAAATATGTTTGGTACCCAGCGCCCTTGAGAGCCGCGAAACCTATCTACTCCACTCCCAAAGTGCTGCAAGGTAATCTGGGTTTGTGCTGCCATGCTGGTCAGGACTCTTGCCTCGCACGTTGTGCGAACCCCGGGTTTCTGCGTGCGCTAGACGCTGTACTGCAATGCTGCTGAAGAGAGAGATAGTTCACTGCTGATAATGCACTATACTCAGTCTGCAGTAAGCACGCTTAGTCACAGCCGACCTCCCGTGGCGCAGGTGGTTGGTGCGTCGCCTGTTTTGCGGTGCGGGAGGTTCTGGGTTTGAATCATAGGTAAGGCATCGGTGTTAGTTTTAGTTAGTTCATAATTATTGATCAACAGAATTCGCGTTATTTTCTGGCAGCAGACTGAAATCCACCTTCCTATAAATATCCGAGTCGCTGCCATCTGTTGATTGGCTTCTGCAGCAGTGAGGACACATATTTCCTTTTGGCTTGGTCTGAAGTGATTGCGCCATCCTCTCGTTATTTGCTTGTTATTGGTCCAAAAGCGCCCAGGGCGTGTTCGAACAAACTCTAGCCCAATGTAAAACACAATATAAAAGCACAAGTGTGGGAAGTCTACTCTGTCTTGAAATAATAACGCGAATTTTACAGGTCTCTAGTCATAAGTTCGTTTGTAAGCCGTCCCCTGATAAACCTTCAGGCATAACAACGGGGTACGTTAATAAGCCCTTTCAAATCCTAATCCAAAAAAGTTCAATCACAGCGTCCATACTGTTGCACGGTTATCTGGTTTCTGGTGCCGCTGTGGTGTTGTGTCCAGAACACTTGCATCCGAAGTTGCCCGGATATTTTGGATGCGGTAGACTCCGTGCACGTGTCGTTGGCAACAGGCCTGCCTGGCCAGCAATATGGCGGAACGTGGTTCATCACTCTGCTCCCGGAGAATAACTTGTCAGAAGGCAGATAGAGAGTGGTGGATCTCTAACGTGCAGTAGACAGTCAGAGTCAAGACCTGTTTCCACAGCTTCGCGCGGCTAATGACAGAGATTCGTACATGAAAAGAACCACCATGCCATTCCGCTTTTGTATACTCACCTATTCTGTATCCACACTTAAAGAAAACATATTTTAATACGACTAAACAAATGGTTTATTGCTCTTACAAAACAAATTGTTATCTGAAAACAGTTTGAAGCGAAATAACAAACGAACTTATTCATCTAACAAAATAGAAACAGTAGGTTGATAAAACCTTGTTGGGCAAACAAAATATTCCGAATAACAAAACATTGGGTTCGGACCGTATAAACGTGTTTAGCAACATGCAAACTGATTCATTTTTTGCTCAGAACAATTTTTTTCCCCTGTGAAACCACGCTTCAGAAATGTCGGGCAGATACGTATCAAACTTGGATAGACCTGCACTGGGTGGGCAACATACGTAGAGTTAACAGGTCAAAACCCAGTTTGTGATGATGAAAATACGGGACAAACTTCTGTATTTATAAAACGTAGAACCCCTCTCTATATTTCTTGTATATTTGGGTGTCGGAGACGATCAATGCTGAAGCGACGAAATGTCCTTGGCAGCTGTAACTACAAAACTATTTATTGTTCCTGTTGCAGCTAGGATATTGAAACTACTTTTACATTTACTTCCAGATATAAAATTCTAACGCAAGCCACGTGTAGCAGACAGCATAACTTCATCAAATACTTCCAGTAATACAATAAATTAAAAATACGAGTGCAGAGTTTATTTAATTCCGAAAAGTGAAAGAAAGAGGTTGGCTATAAATTTTATATGTTTAAATACTTCTACAGAACACCGTCTTAATATACATAATATAAATATAAAATACAAAACATAAATATAAAATATAAATAATATATAAAAATTCGTGTAAGGTGCAACGCATACATTGAAAATTATTTATCATATTCACAAAATATATATTAATTTTAATGAAATTCTGTGAAAGTTTACAATAAGTACGCTACCGAAAAAAAATTGTATGTACATAATTTTAACAAAGTTTTCGGGAATAAGTTTTTTGGCAGTACTTTCGTAATTCTACGGGTTTATTCATTCCGTGATGGTTCGCTGCATTTGGTGAACTCCGTTTTTCTTGAGTATAATAATTGTGCCAGACATCACGACCAAATTAAACAGAACGTAAAAAGTAAATATTCTCATTTGAAAAGTGCAGATTGTATGGCGATGAGCTGTTGCTGGAAGTTTGTTATTATGTCGGCCTACTGGAAATAGAAAAATTTAACGTTATATTCTGAAAATAATTGCATTTCTAAATCAAATCATGTTTTAAAACTAACATACCATTTTCTGGGAATTGTATCGCTGAATTTAGATGTAATAACATTGCAAAGCATGGGAGTAGAGGGATTATGGGGACTTTGGCACATCGCGACCTGGGAACGGACTTTCAGAGCTGTTCGTACTGTCATTCCTGTCGGTCGGCGGCCATATTTTATCCATGTGACCTTGACCCTAGTGACCTTTAACCTTGACCCCGGTGACCTTTAACCCCAAAAATAAAAAAAAATAAAAATTTAAAAAGAAATTAATTAAAAATGTATTTAAAAAATATTGAAAATTCATTAAAAAATTTATTTAAATTATTTTTTTTTAACTTAAATTTATGAGGGGTTTCCCACACCCCCTCCTCACATACTCATTCCACCATCTTGGTAAATGCAGTCCACCATCTTGGCAGGCGTAACAGCCACTGTCCGCCATATTGTTTTTTGTTTGTAATTTGTTTATGCATTAGTGCAGTTTGTCTCTCACCTTCGTTCAACCGCCATCTTGGTTTTTTCGTTTGTCATTTGTTTTACATTGCTGGAGCTGTCCCCAGCACCGCGCCCAGCAGACGACTGACCCCCTCCACTACCACTTCCAATATATTTAATTGCCTCGCCAATGTTTCTCATTGGCTAATTGCCCAATCCCCGCCACCAATTACTCATATTCGTTCTACCAATAACTCGGTAGGTCTCCATCCCCACCGCCCTCACCAAAACTCATTCTGCCATGTTGTTTTTTTCGTTTGTCATTTGTTTATAGTTTCAATACCTAGGTGGCGCTAGTGTATTGATTACCGATTTCCTCATCACATGACCTGCCTTTTTAGCCACCAGGCGGCAGCCACATTTGTTTATGTTTTTAAAGTATAAGTGGTTCTGTCGGTGCCCTCCATATTGGATTATCTTTTCAACACATAGGTAGCATTCATTTCTCGATTTCACCGCCAAGCGAGCTGTCGGTACCCACTCATTCTGACAATGGGCAACATGCAAATTTCGCAAATATTGTTGAAAATTATACGAACACATTTGTATATGCGTATGAAAATCTAAATTCGCCGTTTTTTGCATAAAAATCTGTTTTGACAAAATTATTTTAGTATTAAAAAAGTAACTTTCGTGACCTCTGTCACGTGAATGCGGAACGCTCTCTCGTTGGTTTGACGTCACTAGTCATACGCCGGTGGCCGGCTCCGGCACGTTGCAAATACGCAGCACTAAATTGGAAGGCAACTTTGTGAAAGCGCAGTCGAAAAATCTGTCACGAGTAGATACCGATATGCTACTTGATTACTTAAATTTCCATTGTTTTGTGTAACCTGAAATAAGAGGTGTAAAATTACAAAGGTAATAACGTGTCTCATATCGCACAGTCGTGATCTTCAAAGAGACTGTAGGCCTATATCACATCTTAAAACTTATTTGTTTGTACGTTTTATTTATTTACGTACTAGTATTATCATCTGTGTTTATGTTTGCGATTGCTAAGATTCAAAGTTGGAAATTAAAATATGGAATAGGTATTACATTTACAAGAATTACACAATTGTAAAGACGGCGACTGCAGTAAGCGTACTGTGTTGTCGCGCGCCACCCTCCCTCTCCAGAGTCCCATCGCACTGCTACGTGAGTTTAGCGGAATGAAAAGTTACATGCGAACATGTGTATGTATATGTGCGGCATATAACCCCGCAGGTGTCAATAGTATTCACTCTTTATGAATTACGTGAACTAAAACATACTTTTCTTCCCGAGATGCTAGTCCATCATGCAGATTTATACCACAATACGAATTCCAGCAAAGACACGCGCATACAGTTTTCATTCTCTACCCTTCAACCTCATCCAGACATATAAAGAAAGAGTTCACAAGTGTGAAAAAATTAGAGCATATTGTAGCCAGTGCATTACGGAGACCATTAAATTTTATAATTATGTTAATTCCTTTGGAATGTAGAAAATTAAGTCTACATACAATTTTTTTTGTAAATAAATTCTGGCTCGAACTCTACATTTGTTTTTTTTATAAAAAAATCAAATGTAAAAATTATTTTCTTAATTCCGGTGAAACTAAAGATACTTTGAAATGCAGTGAAATTAATAAATAAGAAAAAATGACACATTCTCCACTTTCTCATACATAAAACACACACAAACACACACAGAGCCCGAAATAACCCAATTTCAGGCGAGACTGATAGACACATAAAAAAACTATTAAGACAAAACCATACTTAAAGAAATGGTGACGAGTCTTATTACAGCAGTTAACGAGAGACACGTGCAGTCGTAATCTGAGCTCGCGCACACGTCCAGCCGCGCTGCACCAGGTTTTGGGTTTTGAATTGGACATTCTCCTAGCGCGCTGACCACTGAAGAGCAGAGCGGAGCCCGTGGTTTTGTCAATGATGGTACGAGAGGAGGGGGGGGGGGTTCGCTCCAGGAGCATGTTCCATTTCTATCACACGCCAATTTTATTTCATAGGATAATAAATACAGATGATATCTGCACTCACAAGTCAACACCAGGGAAGACTCATATTTAGGGGGACCCGGGTTCGATACTCGACTCGTTCAGTCGATTTTTTTTTTAATCACTCCAGGTGGATGCGGGGATGTGATGGTCTCTTGGTCGAGTCCTTGCTTGTTCCCGTTTGCCCTAGCAACTCGCTCCGTCTCAAAAGGTTGTAAACTTTACTTTTATTATTATTTTAGCTTGCACACCACCTAGAAAATGAAAGCTCACGCTACTATTTTACGAGAATCGAGTAGGCAGACACGAATGAAAAATATTTATATATGTTCATTATAAGACGTTGGGCTTTCCAAATCACGAGTCATCCTCGTTTCGAGGACGAAATTTTTTTTTTAACAAAATTGCAACACGTAATGCAGGCAAAAATGTACGTATAAATTTTTTTAAAAATCGCTATTTTGAGTACAAAGATTTATTTGGTATCAGCAATTCCTTGCATTTTTCAGGCATACCAAGATACAATTTTTGCATTTTACAGGCATTTAAAGACACCATTTTGCACCCGATTCGTTGTTAGGCAGTCTGATACCGCTAGAAATATTTACCGATTCAGGTCATTATTATTCTCTTCATAACCCAACGTGTCCTTTCATCCGCTGATGCATATATTTAGAAATATTTCCACGTTCACTTACACAGTGGTCAATTGATGTTAAACTGTTGGAGGAGGGGGAGGGATCTAACTGAATATTCTACCCGCTCACATCTGCAAATACGAGTGTAAACCTCCTTTATTTGACCCTTGTTGCGACAGAAAAACCTAAAACATTTTTGCACCGATTATATATATATATACCTACACACGCATGAAACCAAATTAAGGTGTAAGAGAAAACAGACTACCCATTACATAAATAGGAAAAAACAATTCCCAGTAACGAACTTAAGATAATACACTTCATCCCTCGAACAATGCTACATATTTATATTTCTTAATCGAAGAGATATTCCGAGGTGGAAAACCCCTAGTGTTTTAAGTTGTATTAATCTTGAACCTTCAGAGAAAACGTCTGTGTTTACACACCAAGGACCTGGCCATTGAAAAACAATATCATCCAGTCACTTAATATAATAATAATATCCGCGAATTACTCGTAGCTCTAGTCATGTATCACAAGTGTCTTATGCTTCATTTAACATGCAAGCACCTTATTTCTTTGTTAAATTAAACTTTTGCTTATGTTTTATCAACAAATTGTAAGATTTCATTTATAATTAATATAAACAAAAACAGGGAGAAAATATGTGTGTTGATAATGCCTAGTAAGAAAAATATCCCACCCCCTGAGTGCGCACGAATGCGGTGCACTGTCCCTTAGGTGTGAGTTTCTATACTTGGTTAAGCTTTGTTTGCATGAAGCAGAGGAATACCCTGGAAGTAGAACTTAAGCAGGGCTTCAGGAAATCTGGGAGTTACCGTGGACGGACTATAGCTTCGGTGCGAAGTAGCGTTTTACGGCGGACGGGTCGTAGGCGCAGTAGGTGCGGGGCACACAAGTGTATTCTGGCAGACTCCCTCCCCTGCACATCCACTCCCTTGATTCAACACAGTCGTCCCTCGTGCTCGGCTCTAAATCTGCACGTCGCTTCCGGGGGTCTTCTCCCCACGCGCCGACACGCCGCAGATGTGCAACACTGTCGCCCACGCCCGCCAGCGGCCGATACTGAACTGCACGCTGTTTCCACAGCGTATGGTCTGTCTCGTATAAGCTGGCGAAATTTTGTCAGTCAGTGAGTGGCAAATTGAAGTATACGAAACAAACAACGTGCCATTTACAAAATACTGTATCAGCTGATGCACGAACGAACAAAAATTAATATTACGTTGGCTATTCTGAGTGCACTGCCGACGCACATCAGATAAGCAGAAAATACGCGGATAAGAAAGAGTTCCTAGATTAATTAATACATATAATTTTACGTGGTCATAAAACAGCGGTTTTTAGTGTTGCAAACTAAACTTCGTGCTAAAGTAGTAATGTATAGGTGTTCAAAATGAAATTCACATTAAAACGATTCGTATTAAAATGAAACAACTTCAAACCTTGGGAGTTATTTTCGAGTCGTATCCGCACTCTCCATCCATGCTTTCCATACACGCTTGATATTAATTCCAAAAGCCTACAGAAATATCGCAGGGTATTGTTGAATTATTTTTTTCAAATAATTTAACGAAATATATTTTAAACTCGTGTCGTTTCAAGCCAGTAATAGGAGAAGAGTCAACTTAAAAAATACACGATCAAGAGACAGGCGAACGTGCTGCCACCTGTTGAGAAACACATTCGGCTCACAAAAGCGCTACCTGCCATGCCATGCGCGCCATTTGATTCTCTCCCGAATCACTAACCAGCCAGAAAAATATAGCTTTCTTGTGTAAAATAACAAATTTACAAATATATGCCAATGGTTTTATTTTTCCGCGGGATCTGTATAATATTTAAAGTAACATGTATTTCCGTGTACAGCGATTTTGTTTGCTAGCAATTTCCTTTGCGCCGGTAATATTTACGCCTACGTCCATTACACGCTATGTTGTTCTGCCGCCCGCTTTTCAATGTCTTTGGTGAGTTGGCGAATGAAAGTGCGTTGTCAAGCAAGTTCCCAAAATTATTTTATTTCAATTCTTAACATATTAGTTGTANGAGTTGGCGAATGAAAGTGCGTTGTCAAGCAAGTTCCCAAAATTATTTTATTTCAATTCTTAACATATTAGTTGTACCGTCCAGAGTGTGATAAGAACTACAATTACCGTCTCGCAAATGTTAACCCAAGTTCGCGGTCTCGGGTAAATTAAAAAAGAGTTAGGAAATATTTAATTTTTTGCAAGGTTTCATATTTCTACTTTTATAAATCAACGAATTTTTTAGGCAGATGTCAGTCTATAAATACCTTAAAGTTGGTTTAACGTTACAGTGCAATGGCAAGTGGATTAGCTGACAGCGTGTTGATAAAAATACAGCCTCCGCTTGACGCACCAGCTGATGGCGAAAGGATACATAAACGAAAAGTAAGCATTTGGCGCTACTTTCGTCGAACTGTCAAAATCTCGCCAACTTATGTGAGACAGACAGTAAGTACACAGAGGCGAAGTGGTGTGGGGTCACGGTGGTGTAGTGGTCAGACTACACGCCTCCCACATAGGCAAACCGGGCTCGAATCCCGGCGATGTCGCTCCCGGGTGGGAACCGTGCCGGACGTTGCCGCTTTCTCGGGGATCTCCCGTTTCCCCCCGTCCTTGCATTCCGGCGGCGCTCCATGCTTCAGCCTCGTCGGCTTTCAAGACCTCGATGTCAAGAGCCACCCAAATCTCTCCGCTTCCACTCCATTGTTTGAACAGGTAATCTTGACATATCTGATGGCAACGAGTTGGTGAGTGTCGGTACAAGCGCAGTAGATGACCGCGCTGCCACGTGTTTAGTTCATGGTCCGATGCACTCCTGGCGCCAACTGCTGTGGTATACAGTGATCTACTGATGTCGCGGCTAGAGAGTAGCCCTGGTGGGAGAGGGGGTCGTGACCTGTTGCCTCGCCCTCTCCATTCTCACATCGCCATTCTTGCTCGGGATACAGCGCACGTCTTCAAATAAACGGGCGCGACCGCAGGCTCGCATCAAGGGCGATCACAAGCGGCAAATATTGTTTACACGAGGCGGCACGAGCCAGTTTGACTGGCGAAGCGCCAGTCTGCGCAAGACACGACGTCCGCTCAACGCTTCGCAGCAAGACGTCAGCAGTAGATCTCACGTCTTACCCAGAAATCGTTCGTTTTCATGCCGTAACTTCATTTTTTGTGTAACTGCTGACAACGTCCGGCTTCAGAGATATTAAAGTTTGAGAACTAATTAATAATGTATTTGGTAGTTGTAAAACTGTGACAACGTATTAATATATATTTATACTATGTCGATTGCAAGATAATTAAACGTTGATTGTACAGATGTTGTGTATGCACTGTAAGGTAAGGTAAAATAATTTTTTGTTAGATTTTCCTTGCGAAATGGCGAGTAAGGCATAGTAAAGTAATTTCCACAAATATTCCCCCCTCAGCCGCTTATCCATAAACAACAAGAATGGAAGCCCGACCTGCTTACTTTGTCCCTAACCTAACCTCGTATAACACCACCATAGTTAAGCTGGGCATACTTTAAAGCAGACATTTTCAAGCAGAGAAGCTTATTTTAGTGAACAAATATAATTATGTATTTGCTTACACGTGTGTTTTTTATATTTTTTACACTTACATTTCTTTAGATAAAAGTTTCCCGCCAACAGCACCGATCGTTCTGTTCTGATGGTCGTTGTCGCACAAGTTTTGCATAGGATATAACATAACATAAAAATTTTATTTTAACGCTTACGGAAATCCCGACAACACACACGACCTGCTAAGTTTCATTGGAAAACCAATATATATATATGGTAACACATTTTCAGTTTTTCTGTACACGTCATAACACATAATTTGACGCTTAATTTTTATATTATCAACCCAGGTTAATATGAAAACTGGTTATACTTTTAGCGGCAGCCAATGAACAAGTGACCTCTGCTCGAATGTGTATAGTCTATTCGCGGTTTCTTCACACTTTTTGAATTAGACCTTTGAAAAATCATCCCATGTGTGACTGAATAACTTGGTTGTTTCCTCAATGCGTCGTGTTTCACGAGTGTTTTATACTTTTGTTAACATAAAGGTACCTCATTTTTGGTTAAATTAAAATTTTGCTTATATTTTATTTATAAATTAAAGTATTTCATTTGTAATTTTGTGAATTAAAACAGGGAGAAAATAGGCGTGATGGTGATGCCTAGTAAGAAATAGTTCTTATACGAAATATTATTACACTGAGCGCGCACGAATGCGGTGCGTTGGCNATGGTGATGCCTAGTAAGAAATAGTTCTTATACGAAATATTATTACACTGAGCGCGCACGAATGCGGTGCGTTGGCACTCTGCTGTAATTTTCTAAGCTTTGTTTGCATGTGGCGGAAGGAATATTCTGGAAGTAGAACTTTTCACGTGAGTGGACTGTAAATGACTGTGCTTGGCGAGTGAGTGAGTGAAGAGATTTTTCAAATGTTGATTTCAAAAGTGTTCAAGTAACCGTTAACTGCTTATAAGTTAAAGTCCTTTGAAATATAACTATTCATGAAATATTCCCACGGGCATCGCTTTCCCTTGTTGGAGTGTAGTGCACAGATTTTGGCGGCTCTTAACATCGAGGTCTTGAGAGCCGACGAGGGTGAAGCGAGGTGAGTATGGAGCAGCGCCGGAGTGAAAGGGCTGGTCAAACTGGAGACCCCCGAGAAAACCCGCCGACCAGCGGCATCGTCCGACACGATTCCCTCGTGCAAAAATCCGGGCGTGACCCGGCCGGGGATTGAACCCGGTTCGCCTAGGTGGGAGGCGAGCAGGCAAACCGCTCAGCCACCGCGGCTCCGTCTAGCTTGGTGCCATCTTGTAACGCGAAGGGGTAGGATCTCCAGCGGTGTATTGCGTTTACGTGAAAGAAGACGCTGCGTAATCTCGCTTCTGTATGCACACGCATTCTGTGACGTCGCTGTGGGGGAACGACGCGGCTTTCGCCCGCGATAAAAGCTCCGGCGCGCGTGCTCTGGTGAACACGAGTTACGGTCGGCGCACGTTCCACCTTCATTCGCGTTAGACACGCGCACAGCGATTACCATCAGCGAAGTGCCTCACGAGGGAAGGTCGCCCGCCGTCGTGAGGTGCCCGCCCTGGTGTACGGCGTCCGCCACTTTAGGTCATTCTCAAAAGTGTGTAGCAGTGCGACAAAACTGACTAGCCAATCAAAGGCGAGCCAGCAGACGATGGCGATGCAACAGTGTGCGACAGATAGGCGCAGTGATAATTAGCGAGAACATTTTTGAGATGAGATACAGTTCAAAGTACTGTGGAGTCGTCCAGCTTTTTTGATTGGCTGAAGCATGTTCTGATCCGTGTTAACTGCGTGCTCACGAATCACGACGATAGAGTGTTGTAGTTACGGAATCCTGAGTGGCTCGGGCAAAATACGGAAACGACACCAGCAGCCAATGATGGTATTACAACAGCCGAGGTGTATATATATATTATTGAAGTCTACTGTGTGCTCCCATTTTTCCGCGAAAAAATCAGTGGCCCTAGCGACATAACTTTTGCTAACGCACCTGCGACGGTCGCATGCGACAAGGAAGAGGAATAATACAGCTATTGTCTATTTGTAAACAAAAACGTATTATGCATGTGGTGAGCATTTGAATATAATCATATTGCGTGTTATTTAAACAGTCAAATACACATTACAGCCTGCTTACTTAAATGCCAGTAACCCATACTTAAAGTTGGAAACATTTAGAGACGTACATATAACCTATGCTAATTATTTTCTCCCAGTTGTTAGTTTTTCTATTGCAAATTGAAGAGATGTCCCTTATATTTCTTTCGTTTGGAACCGGGTGTGTTATAACAAAATCTCTCTAAACTGACGCCATTTGAATGAATAAATATATAAAACTTAAAAACTTGCCTAAACAAACTGAGTTTCCCTCATTTTAGTTTCAACTCTCGGCGGTAGATGGCACTAAACGCACATAATCTCAAACACAACGTCGCGCTATTGTAAAATCTACGGGCGACAGGTAGTGTGCGACTGTCGCAGAGTGTCGTGTCGCCGACAAACTGTCGCACAATTGTAAAAAGCCAGTTAGTTGACGGCTGGCGACTGTTGAGGGGGGAGTAAAACTACAACAATTCGAGTAGAGACTGTGGAGAGATTTTGGTGGCTCTTAACAACGAGGTCTTAAGAACCTACGGATGCTAAGCGAGGTGAGTATGAAGCGNAGAGTGTCGTGTCGCCGACAAACTGTCGCACAATTGTAAAAAGCCAGTTAGTTGACGGCTGGCGACTGTTGAGGGGAGAGTAAAACTACAACAATTCGAGTAGAGACAGTGGAGAGATTTTGGTGGCTCTTAACAACGAGGTCTTAAGAACCTACGGATGCTAAGCGAGGTGAGTATGAAGCGNTGTGGAGAGATTTTGGTGGCTCTTAACAACGAGGTCTTAAGAACCTACGGATGCTAAGCGAGGTGAGTATGAAGCGGTGACGGACTACAAGGGCGAGGGAAACTGGAGACCCCCGAGAAAACCCGCCGACCTGCGACATCGTCCGACACGATTCCCACGTGCGCAAATCCAAGAATGGTGCAGCCGGGAATAGAACTCAGTTCGCCTTAATGGAAGGCGAGCGCCTTAGCCGCTGTGCTACTGCGACCCCCAAGAATTCGAGAAACGGCTAAAACAACCAGAAAACCGTAAATTAAGACATCAGTACCAAGTTAAATAGACGTTGTAACTTGAAATGTTTTTATTATTACGCACAAAGTTGGGGGCCGCTGTAGTGTAGTGGTCATACCACTCACAACCCACCTGGGCGAATCGGGATCGATTTCTGGCGGGGTCACTCCCTGATTTTCGCACGTGGGAATCGTGTCGGACGATGCCGCTGGTCTGCGGGTTTTTTCGGGGGCCTCTAGTTTGCCCCGCCCTTTCACTCCGGCGCTGCTCCATACTCCCCTCACTTCACCCTCGCCGGCTCTCAATACCCCGATGTTAAGAACCGCCAAAATGTGTGCAATACACTCCAACAAGGGAAAGCGATGCTCGTGGGAAGATTTNATACCCCGATGTTAAGAACCGCCAAAATGTGTGCAATACACTCCAACAAGGGAAAGCGATGCTCGTGGGAAGATTTTATGAATAGTTGTATTTCAGAGGACTTTAGCTTATAGATTGTTCACGGTTACTTGAACACTTTTGAAATCAACACATACTCGTACACGTATTTTAACGGGGAAAGCGACCAGTAAAGTTGGTAACGATGGAGATAAAGTAGTTCCATATCTTCACGTTGAAATAAAATTGCTAGGTAAGCATTTGTGCATACTAAAACTATCTCTTTTCGACAAAAAAAATTAATGTACAATTCAAACACTTAATCGTTTAAACTAAAATTTGTACTTTTCTAATAATTTCACGGTTTCACTCGACTGGCGGATGAGTAAAGTGATGTGGCCGGTGGCAATGTTAATTCTACATATGGTGGTAGAATATACAATGTGCNATACCCCGATGTTAAGAACCGCCAAAATGTGTGCAATACACTCCAACAAGGGAAAGCGATGCTCGTGGGAAGATTTAATGAATAGTTGTATTTCAGAGGACTTTAGCTTATAGATTGTTCACGGTTACTTGAACACTTTTGAAATCAAAACATACTCGTACACGTATTTTAACGGGGAAAGCGACCAGTAAAGTTGGTAACGACGGAGATAAAGTAGTTCCATATCTTCACGTTGAAATAAAATTGCTAGGTAAACATTTGTGCATACTAAAACTATCTCTTTTGCTGTTTTTTTTAATTACATGTTAAGTTTGTGAATTAGCAAATTTGTAAAATTTGTACTTTTCTAATAATTTCACAGTTTCATTTGACTGGCGGATGAGTAAAGTGATGTGGCCGGTGGCAATGTTAATTCTACATATGGTGGTAGAATATACAATGTGCATACAAGTAGTTAAGTGTCCCGCCTACATGGTGCTTGAACTGCATTGCAGTGAGTTTGAAATACACGTTTTTCAACGAAGCTATTAAAAGTGCGTCCAATGTTTTGGCATACGAAAAGAACACACACTTCAGACGAGGGCTGTCAAGTACTTTCAAGACGTCACGCATACTAGAAACACCATTTCAGAAAACTCCAAAATGGCAAACTGTTTTTTCAAAGCGCTGTATCTCAGAATAAACGCGTCAGATAAATACAAAACTACTCAACGGCCCTGCATTGAACCTTCCTGCATACTTTCCACCAATAAAAGAATGGGGTCACCGCTGAAAGTTCCCTATGAACACGCAGCACAACGAGAACACTGCACGCCAGTTGAGAGCCTTCCGCTTAGTGGCGATGGCGCACTTGATGCGCGTGGCAGTGTCGTCCTTATCGCTCCCGCGCTTCTCGGCCTCAAACGCAGAAAGAATCTCCAGGTAGGCGGGAGCCTTAAGCACGGCTTTTAAAAGAGCTCAGTTTACCGTGAACGGTTTATTGATATGCTTTCCTAATACAAACCTAAGACCTGGTTGCAAACATCGACATCAGGCCCCTTCCCCTACAATGTCAAGTAAACTATAATGCTATAAATAAAATACGTGCTTCTTTAAATATGAAGGTATGTGTATAGAATATTACAGAGGCTGGCTCAGCTGTAAATTACAAACATGGGTAAGTAACACTTTTCAACTTACATATTTAAAATGTCTTCTTTAATGACTCTGTAAAAGCAAAGTTGCCTTCTCTGTGGTCCAGGGTCCCTTTTGACTAAGGGCCCGAAGAAGGTGCATTGCCGTACTTCCGCCACTGGTAATAGGATGATTTTTATTTTTACGCACCTACCTGCCCGTGAATCACCTACGCTCAGTAAAGTAGTAACATAATTTGGGCTCAGTCACGTAAGAAATGTCCCGCAAAGACATGCGGCCAATAACCAAAGGAAAGCTGCGCGTGTCTACGTACGACATTAATGTTTACAATCTGTTCACGGTATCTTCACACTTTTTGAATCAAACCTTTGATAAATCACTCCAGGTATGACGTGTTTGGTTGCTTCCTATNTTACGCACCTACCTGCCCGTGAATCGCCTACGCTCAGTAAAGTAGTAACATAATTTGGGCTCAGTCACGTAAGAAACGTCCCGCAAAGACATGCGGCCAATAACCAAAGGAAAGCTGCACGTGTCTACGTGCGACATTAATGTTTACAATCTGTCCACGGTATCTTCACACTTTTTGAATCAAACCTTTGATAAATCACTCCAGGTATGACGTGTTTGGTTGCTTCCTATNTCACGGTATCTTCACACTTTTTGAATCAAACCTTTGATAAATCACTCCAGGTATGACGTGTTTGGTTGCTTCCTATAAGTGGGCGTGTACACAAGCGTTTTATACTTGTATTAACATAAAAATATTTTATTTTTTGTTGAACTCAATTTTAACTTATATTTTGTCTACGAGTTATAATATTTCATTTATAATTAATGTAAAATAAAAACATAGTGGAAAATATGTGTGTTGGTAAAGCCTAGTAAGAAAGAGTTCTCTCGCAAAATGTTAGTAAACTGGATGTGTGTACGAATGCGGTGCGTTGCCCCTTTGTTGTAATTTTCTGTAACTTTGTTCGTGTGAGGCAAAGGAATATCCTGAAAGTAGAACGTTAGCAAGGCTTCAGAAAAGTTGGGAGTAACCGTGAATTAATTATACAGGTGTTTCAGTGCGGCAGAGCGTATCAACAAACGAGTAGTCCTATTAAAAAAAAANTAACCGTGAATTAATTATACAGGTGTTTCAGTGCGGCAGAGCGTATCAACAAACGAGTAGTCCTATTAAAAAAAAAGGAGTAACAAGAATGTACATAGTCTATTCTAGGACCTCTTGAACTCGTGAAATTCTCGGGTCTCTANTAAAAAAAAAGGAGTAACAAGAATGTACATAGTCTATTCTAGGACCTCTTGAACTCGTGAAATTCTCGGGTCTCTAGCTGTCGTCTATGTGTGAAGCTATTTCCCCATTAAACTGTGTCAATGAAAATTCATCTACTATAATAATGAAAGTCTGATACTCGTCCGAAAACAAGGCAAGTATCATCCAGCCACAAAGGCATCAAAACCCTACAGCATTTTTGGAAACTGTTACTGCACAAAATATGTTCGTAATATACCGGTGTTCCTAATGATCGTGTGCAAATATGTTAATGCCGGCAAACACATTTAGCTGAAATTTCTAATGCAATGATGTTAAACACATATTTTACTTCGCATGCTTTTTACGTTAGACCCCCTCGTCAGATTTAATGCAGGGCATGTATAGTCGACAAGAATATAGTAAAGATCCGTGGGTTCAATGCCCCGTAGGCTATACTCCACAAATTCACGCTAATGCGAGCGTAAGCTTATTTGTTCTTTGGCTGCTTCCCCAGCTAGTAGCAAGTTTTACTCCAGACTGGGCTACACAGAATTTCGTATTTGTTATAATGCCAATTTGACAGTGCTGGCCCAGTGAAATAACATTAACTTTGTGTGATCTTCATGAAAACTGCCGGTGACGTAATATTAACCCCTTAACGCCCACATTACTTTTTCCTTCCCAGGTGTTACAAAACAGGAAATTTTTGGTATGAAAAGTACTAAACGAATTCCTTATAATAATTTACACGTTGGAACATATGCAAAGGAATGCAGTTGATCCATGGCACAAGAGCAGCCAATTATAAGATATTTGGTGTGTAGGCAGGAACCAACAGCATCATCCAGGAAACGGCGCTCTGTGTCTGTGCTAGCTGTTCATCTTGCAGAAGAACGACCATGATTTCCCATATTCTGCGACGCGTCTTACGTGAAAGAGTATACTCCGGGTAATATGTTAAGAGGTTAGTTGAAATAATTCGTATATCGTAATATTACTGCGAGCTCCACGTAACTCTGTCAAATGCTAGCGACATTAATTGACGTCGGCAGCATTCAAGTTGTTAAAGTCAGTTTTGTGCGTCGTACAATCGGGCATACAAATGCGAAAGACGAGGGTATGACCTGATTTAAGTGGCCTCCGAATCCAAATGGCCACTCTGTGCTCAAAATGTGAGTCACGGAAGGACGTGTAAGGGCTGGGTGTGCTGCCTGGTGCGGCCACATGCCACACGAGCGTGATGTCATAGCGCGGAGGCCTCGTACAAATTTAACTTTAGTTCGTAAGGCGGCCTCGATTAGTGCACGCGCATAAAGCATGGGTCGTTAACAACCAATAATTAAAATAAAAAAACTGTCCGACCTTCTTTGTGCGCCAACTTGGTGGAATGGCGCGGGGAGAGGCGGTATATCACCGCGAGCGGGTCGTGCGGCTGACCTGGTTAGCGAGGTGCTCATTACACGCACNTGACGTCCACCTGCTCGGATATGTGTCCCCGAGTCTGCGCCGGAGCCTCACAGTCTGCCCAGCGGCAGTGGCGCAGTAGACATTTATTTGTGGGAAGGGGTGAGAAGTGGTATCTACCTTGATAAACAGCATCTATAAAAATTTCCGATCTGAAGAAAAACTGAATTTACAGCTGCTTTTTTTTATTTTGCTTTTTTTTATTGTCTTATTATACCGCTTTAGGAAACTTATTTCTCCTCTTATTAATAACTAATAATGTATTTTTTTATGTGTTCTCCATATTTTGTGGGCAGCAAGGGGGGGGGCCTTGAACCCGCAATTTCTCCCCCCTCTCTTGTCAGCGCTTCTGGCCTTGGGGCCGCGGTAGTGTAATGATCAGACTACTCGCCTCCCACCAGGCCGATCCAGGTTCATGACCTCGATGTTAGTATCCCAAATTTTTCCACTTAAATTTCCCCCCCCCCCCTTCTAAAAAGTGTTGGCTGTAGATAATTTATTTTTACCTTTCCTGGAAAAAAAAATTGTATTCCCAGAACATGTATTTACTTAGATAAGCGTACACGCGCAAAGACTGATTTTGCAGACACTGTTTTACTGGTATACTCCATTCACAGTTACTTCCAACTTTTCTGAGATAGTGCTTAAGTTCTACTTCAAGGATATTCCTCCTCCTCCTCCTCTTCATACAAACAAAGCTTGGAAAATTACACCAGAGGGTCAACGCACCGCATTCGTGTGCAACCTGTGTAATGTTATTTCGCATAAAAACTGTTTCTTACTACACGTTACCAACACGCCTATTTCCTCTCCTACTTTACTTATATTATTTAAACGAAATATAATAATTTACAGATAATATAAATNACCAACACGCCTATTTCCTCTCCTACTTTACTTATATTATTTAAACGAAATATAATAATTTACAGATAATATAAATGTAAAAGTTAAATTTAACAAAAATTAAGTTATAAGATGCAGATTTTTGAACATTCACCTTTGCGCTGCAGATGTATGTCATGGAAAAACAGGACCGTGCACGAAAAAAATACTTAAACAAGACAAGTAACCTATGGACGATAAAATAAATATATGTATACAGCACTGAAAAATTCCAAGAGGGAATAATAAAAAATTAAAAAAGAACCAACTTATTACGAAAAATATTTTTCATAATTAGTTGTTCTGTTTTTGACTATTCCCTCTTGAAATTTTCCAGTGCTGTATACATATATTTATTTTTTCGTCCATGGGTTACTTGTCTTATTTAAGTATCTTTTTCGTNAAATTTTCCAGTGCTGTATACATATATTTATTTTTTCGTCCATGGGTTACTTGTCTTATTTAAGTATCTTTTTCGTGCACGGTCCTGTTTTTCCATGACAGACATCTGCATTGCAATGGCGAATGTCCAAATATCTCAATTTAGTCATTAACCCCCATTGCACTATTCATTCAAAGATAACAGAAAAATAAGTTACTTTTATTTTTTAACCAATATAAAACGCCTGTGCTACGTGAGATATTTATGAGACAACCAAGAACGCCATACGTGGGGTGTTTTTTCAAAGGTTTGTTTTAAAAAAGTGTGAAGAAAGCGTTAATAGACTACACGATGGCAGTGTTAACGTGAGCGTGCGGCTGAGGAGCGATGGTTGCGTTGGACACCCATCGTCGTTGCGTTGTGAGAGGAGTGGTTTTGATGATCATCATTACTGGAGGCTGTGTTCCCCTGCCTACTCGTTGGCACACATACAGGACGACCTCCCCAGTCCCTCGCACTCTCCCCAGTCGCACGAGGCCAGCTGTATCTCCGTGCATCTCTAGTTCGTGCGTCGAGTTCAACCGTCGCTTCTCCACCGACATACAAGCGACCCGTCTCACCGCACAGGTATATGCGGCTAACATTTATTCTGCTCGGGTTAGGGTGGGTGAGCGAGTGAATGAAGAGATTTGGGCGGCTCTTAACATCGAGGTCTTGAGAGCCGATGAGGGTGAAACGACGTGAGTGTGGAGCAGCGCCGGAATGAAGGGGCGGGGGAAACGGGAGATCCCCTAGAAAACCCGCTGGCTATTCAAATGCTTATGAGACTAAGAATTAGAAAATTTGTAGAATTTTTACCCTGCTAACAATTTTACCGGCGCGTGAATAAAGTGATTAGCCGCATTTCAATGTTAATTTTACATGTGGTGGGAAATACACAATATGCTTAAAAGTAGATCTTAAGCAGGGCTTTCAAAAGTGCTCAGTTTAACGTGAACNTGTGGTGGGAAATACACAATATGCTTAAAAGTAGATCTTAAGCAGGGCTTTCAAAAGTGCTCAGTTTAACGTGAACAGACTGCAAGTATTCCTGCAGCGTATTACATAACACTAGTGACTGACGGCTGCTTGCAGGCCGAGCTAGTGTATATTCACGAGTGTGCTTGTTTCTTCACGGCTGTAAGTAGCTGNTGTGGTGGGAAATACACAATATGCTTAAAAGTAGATCTTAAGCAGGGCTTTCAAAAGTGCTCAGTTTAACGTGAACGGACTGCAAGTATTCCTGCAGCGTATTACATAACACTAGCGACTGACGGCTGCTTGCAGGCCGAGCTAGTGTATATTCACGAGTGTGCTTGTTTCTTCACGGCTGTAAGTAGCTGNTGACTGACGGCTGCTTGCAGGCCGAGCTAGTGTATATTCACGAGTGTGCTTGTTTCTTCACGGCTGTAAGTAGCTGTTCGCTTCCTTGTCATGAACCTCAACCAGTGAATTACTATTCCACAGACTATTAATAGCGTAAAAATTTATCACGAGAAAAAAATCCACTGCCCTTAATTTTAAAACACTTTGACTCCAAGCCTCTTCTTTTTTTTTTTTTTTACGATTCTTGTTACGTGTTTTAAGGGGGAGATTTGGTCGTCATCTTAGAATTGTATTTTTTTTTGCCATTACTTATGTTTGAGATTAATATTGAAAAAGTAACTTTGTTAGGGCAATGAACATTATTTAATTATATTTTAGAGACAGATATCGTTTTACTTTTAGTAGGCCTACTACTATCGCGTATGTAGTAATTCTCCGAACATCATCATTCAGCAATAATTAATTCCGATATATTCCAAATGGTAAACAAAACAAAAATGCACATCCCTGATATGACAGTTATTCAATCCTCTGTGTGATATACTATGTAAGTCAAAGAAGAAACCTCGATAATTATTGCAGAATACATTTTAAAAGCTAGTAACCCCACAACGNTTTTTTTTTTTTTTTTTTTACGATTCTTGTTACGTGTTTTAAGGGGGAGATTTGGTCGTCATCTTAGAATTGTATATTTTTTTTGCCATTACTTATGTTTGAGATTAGTATTGAAAAAGTAACTTTGTTAGGGCAATGAACATAATTTAATTATATTTTAGAGACAGATATCGTTTTACTTTTAGTAGGCCTACTACTATCGCGAATGTAGTAATTCTCCGAGCATCATCATTCAGCAATAATTAATTCCGATCTATTCCAAATGGTAAACAAAAAAAAATGCACATCCCTGATATGACAGTTATTCAATCCTCTGTGTTATATACTATGTAAGTCAAAGAAGAAACCTCGATAATTATTGCAGAATACATTTTAAAAGCTAGTAACCCCACAACGATTTATCTCCCCTTGTCTGGAAAGCCAATAAGGGCGAAGCGAGGTGAGTATGGAGCAGCGCCGGAATGAAAAGGCGGGGGAACCGGGAGATCCTCGAGAAAACCCGCCGAACTGCGGCATCATCCGGTACGATTCCCACGTGCGAAAATCAGGGAGCTACCCCACCGGGAATATAACCCGGTTCGCCTATGTGGGAGGTGAGTAGTCTAACCACTACATGTCTAAACACGACATATCAATGAAACTAGATAGGAATATTTACAGTGGTTCAGATATCTGTAGGCAGCCTTAAAATTTGCTTCATAGTTAGCGGTACGTTGATTTCCGCAGGACATGTTTCAAGCATACTAGACTTCAAACTCCTAACTGCACAACTGCACTTTAACTTATTGGCCGTGTGTCTTTGCGAAGAGATATTTTGGAATTTTACTGGTTATTCCTACGTTACTCCGGTGTTGATGTTTGTGATTCGTGAGTGAGCACCTAACCCACGTAGCAATTAACCTTTTGAAAAATATGCGCGTATATACTTGGGGCTACGTTTATAAGGAAGTTACTTTGCCCTTGAAGACAAAACTAACACTTTTATAGTTTTACTATTTCGCTGGGCTTTATCGGAATGCAAATAAAAAATTACAACTAGTTAACTTTTCAGTTCGTAGGAATACAGTTATTTTCAAATAATTTCTCAAATGAGCACGATGGATTGTAAAACGTGTTACATATGTCGCGGCACATTCATTGGTAAACAGTCAACGCGCGAATTCATTGGATGACGGCCAGCTAATAATAAACTTTGCAGAGTGAAGCAAGCGTTTCCGGTATAGCCAGGAGCAATAGGACGATGGTAAGAGGAAATGCAGAGACAAACATAACTAGTGATGCCATATTATCTCGAAACGATTTCAAGACCAGTTGTACTTCGTAACACTTTAGCTCAGATGCGCTTTCGTGATTGGATGATTTACGTGTTCGCGTATCACAGACGCACATTGTCGGGGTAGCATAATTATGATTGGGTAGTAGTAAGAAATGTTTTCTCACAAAGATACGCGGCCAATAAGTAGGGACAGGTGTTTTTCACGAAAATATTTCAAGACCAGTTGTACTGCAAAACGCTTACGTGTCCCGTGCCTCAAGTGTCTGTTCGCGAATCATGGACGTTCAGTAGCGGAGTACTTTATTCTTATTGTCCCAGTCAAATGAGAACATGTTTTCTCACGTAGACATGCGGCCAATAAACAAAGGAAGTTGTGGTTGTGGACGCAGGATATTGAAGTCTAGCATGGCCACAAATATTTCGCGAGAAACACCTCTACCAATAAGAAAAAGAAAACTGCTCATATGCCCATAGGGTATTGAAGTCTAACATGCGTGGAAATCTTTTCGCGGAATTTACGGTGCCCCTAAACATAACTGATATGGCTGCAGCGGAGAAAACTACAAACTTGTGTTGAGTGCCAGTAAATTGGCGCTGTCTACAGAGTGTTAAAGTCGCGGAAGTAGAGGAAGGTTACTGAGTGAACTATGGTACCTACTGTGCAAGTGCTGCGGAGTGTAGGATGTGGTGTGTGCAGGAATGAGGGCGGTCACTAGCCTGTGCGAGCTAACACGTCCGGCGCCAACGTAAACACAGGCGCCGCGCCGTGGAGGAGGGACCTCCAGTTTTATACAGAGGGCGGTGCTAGGGCGCTGGCCGCCCGCCATCACACTGTTTACCGCAGCGACGGGCTCGGGAAGTTCTGCTTCTTTTACACCACGCAAAATAGATCTCGTACGAGGCCTCGCACGAGATATCTCGTGCTAGAATATCTGGAAAATCCCATTAGTGGGGACCTGCGACATTCGCGTTTATCTCGGGGCGTCGTGGTAGACTCCACAGTACTGCGCTTACTCCAGCAGGCGTCATTTGTTCACTGTCTGCTGAACAAGTGTGCGTCGTTCCCCCGTGGCTACGTCGGGTCCGATACGGACGCACCTGTGACACAGAGTAAATAACTACACAGAGACGAAACGGCGGGGTGGTTCCTTTGATGTGGGCTAACCCATTCACTGATTGGCTGCACGAAACTTTTGGAACAGGCCTTGTGTCTGATTGGCTACTTCGTGCTGCGAAAGATTCCCTATTGGCTGTGCTGCCTCCTGGTAAAAAGGATACCAAGCGCTTATTGGCAAACGGCGTTCCGGCGTGTTGCTTGCTGGTGACGCTATGAGNACTTTTGGAACAGGCCTTGTGTCTGATTGGCTACTTCGTGCTGCGAAAGATTCCCTATTGGCTGTGCTGCCTCCTGGTAAAAAGGATACCAAGCGCTTATTGGCAAACGGCGTTCCGGCGTGTTGCTTGCTGGTGACGCTATGAGAATATAATCTTGTCGCAGCTTTGAGGGAGGGAACGTAGGGAATCAGTGTAGGGGAGGGCCCTCCCGAACGCTCGTCACTGGAGGGAGGGAAACCACGTGATACTGCTGGCGCTATANATAACTACACAGAGACGAAACGGCGGGGTGGTTCCTTTGATGTGGGCTAACCCATTCACTGATTGGCTGCACGAAAATTTTGGAACAGGCCTTGTGTCTGATTGGCTACTTCGTGCTGCGAAAGATTCCCTATTGGCTGTGCTGCCTCCTGGTAAAAAGGATACCAAGCGCTTATTGGCAAACGGCGTTCCGGCGTGTTGCTGGCTGGTGACGCTATGAGAATATAATCTTTTCGCAGCTTTGAGGGAGGGAACGTAGGGAATAAGTGTAGGGGAGGGCTCTCCCGAACGCTCGTCGCTGGAGGGAGGGAAACCACGTGATACTGCTGGCGCTATACACACCAAACTGACAACTTCGCTGTTAAATACTACCGCGCTGTTAAATACCGCGCTGCGTGACCTACGTTCTTTTCGACACTTTTGGATTTCGCTGCATAAGCGCGTGTTTCAGCTCTTAATTAAGTGTCCTGTGCTTGTAACAAGCGTGTATTCACTGGCGTGAATTTACACAGAACGTGTCAAATAAAATACGAACCAAAAATAAAGCAGGGTAAACGTCCACGTGCTTGAAGTACAACCTACCGCCATATATTGACGCGAAATTTGAATGTTTCTATGAGAAACGGGTCCACAGATCAAACTTGCAACAAAATACGTCCTGGCATGAGTAAATTTGGTAGCCTTGGTATATATTAACTAGCCATAATTTTGATAATAAAAAAGTTTTGACCACGGAAAAATTTGTTTTTTTTTATTTATACCACATACAGTTCTACTTCTAGACATCATCTGTAACTACTTTTTCCTTATATAAAATTTGTTTAGATCGCATGGTTTTTACAAAATGACATGCCAAAGTCAAAATTTCATCGTATTTGTAATGCACAAAAAAAATGAACTATTTGCAGAAAATTTGACGACGGCAAATGAAAGGTCTTGTCTTAATTTATTTTAAGACATGTTTGGCAAGCAAAAGTGATTTTACAAAAATTCTGGAGCAGCCACAAATAAAAATAAAAATGCAAGAATTTCCTATTTTAAGAAATTTATTTCAAATGACAAAAACATTTCCTTGTACGATTTTCAAAACATCTTGGAGTAGCTTTCGGCATCTTCTTTCGGTNTATTTCAAATGACAAAAACATTTCCTTGTACGATTTTCAAAACATCTTGGAGTAGCTTTCGGCATCTTCTTTCGGTATGAATTATCTCATTTCTGTGCATAAGTTAGTTGTTATTATTTGCACATTTCTAAAACTTTAACACCGTGATTTTGACATGTATTTATGCGAAAACTATGTACTCAATTTTTTTTTGTGTTGAAAGAGTAATTACTAACAAAGTATAGAAGTTGGAGAGTATTTGGCACAAATATAAAATAACACATTTTCCCATGACCAACGCCCTTAGACAGAAAACGATATTTCTTCTACGCGTCCAACAATTTCTCGACACTATTTGAACTCCACTTCATTTCCGGANTATTTCAAATGACAAAAACATTTCCTTGTACGATTTTCAAAACATCTTGGAGTAGCTTTCGGCATCTTCTTTCGGTGTGAATTATCTCATTTCTGTGCATAAGTTAGTTGTTATTATTTGCACATTTCTAAAACTGTAACACCGTGATTTTGACATGTATTTATGCGAAAACTATGTACTCAATTTTTTTTTGTGTTGAAAGAGTAATTACTAACAAAGTATAGAAGTTGGAGAGTATTTGGCACAAATATAAAATAACACATTTTCCCATGACCAACGCCCTTAAAGCAAAAGACTATTAGACAGAAAACGATATTTCTTCTACGCGTCCAACAATTTCTCGACACTATTTGAACTCCACTTCATTTCCGGANATTAGACAGAAAACGATATTTCTTCTACGCGTCCAACAATTTCTCGACACTATTTGAACTCCACTTCATTTCCGGAACAACGTTTTCATGAATTTTTTCAGAGTGAATATTTTTCACTGGATTCCTGTTCGCACAGCTACTGTATATTTTTTGTTCTTGTATATCTCTGGTTGACATTTAGGTGGTCACGTGACTAGCAGAGAACGACCAATAAAGTCATTCGTTTCTTGAAAAACTCTCCTGAAAAGAGAACCGCGTTGGTGTAGTGTTTAGCCTACTCGCCAACCACCTAGGCGAACCGAGTTCAGTTCCCAGCGGAGTCACTCTCGGTTTATCGCGTGTGGGAATCGTGCTGGACCTAGCCGCTGGTCGGCGTATTTGCTCGAGGATCTGCCGTTTTCCCCCGCCCTTTCATTCCGGCGCTGGTCCATTCTCACCTCTCCTCCTCGGCTCTCAAGACGTCGATGTAAAGAGCCGCCCAAATCTCTCCGCGCCGCTCCTCTGAGAAGCGGACATGCTTCATCTCCTGCTTCCGTACGAGATCCGACTTGCACGAGGTGTTCTCGTACGAGCGTTTCATATTGCGCGTGTTTTTTGAGTGCACGTGTCTTCCGCGTGAAGGCTGCTTTGCCGTCCCGTGCTCCCTGCAACACGTTCGCCATCTATGGCGTTACACGCAGAGACGTTCACTCTGACTCGTCCGGTGTGGAGGACTCGTCGCGCTGAAAGTGGGTGTATGATTTCTGCACCGCTCGACAGGAAAAACAAGCTATCTATCGCAGAATACCCTTACACATTACGAGGATAGAGCCCCGACTATCTTGCGAGCTCATATCACGGCTAGGATAAACTCTACAGTTCCGTATACGCTACGGACACAGAGTAGATAAGTACACAGAGGTGAAATGGCGAGGTAGTTCCTTTTATTTTGGGGTGCCCATTCTCCGACTGGCTGCGGAAGGTCCTGGGAACGAGCCTTGTGTCGGATTGGCTACTGCAAGCTGCAAAAGTTTCCCCATTGGCTGGACTTCCGGGTGGCGAGTAGGTTATCAGGCGCGGCACTGAGTTTATTATGAGCGGTGTTGAGCGCCGGTGAGGGTGAAATTAAGTGTAGATGGAGAAGTGGTGGAATGAAAGTGCAAAGGAAGCAAGAGTGCCCTGAGAAAACCCACCGGCCAACGGCAACGTCCAACCACGTTTCCTACCACTCTAAGAAATTTCTCGCAAATCTACTTTATGAGTGTATACGTAGCGAGAGAAAGCGTGAATGGTAAAGTAATTTCCCGTATAATCATGCTGGCGTTCCTACATTTGCTCAGGAGACAGCCAAATGCGTAGGAAACGCCCCAACTTTGTATACAGTAGCGACGCTAAACATTCCGTATTTGTAGCCAGATGTGTGATTTTATTTCCATACGACATACGGGTTTAAATCATCCATTTCATTTTTATAAGTTTACCAATTTGGTGGGAGGCGAGTGATGTAAATGTAACTACTACAGCATGCCGTTCCCCAATTGGACACTGAGCTTCGCTGTGTGCATTACCAGCCAATTATAGATGTCCTTTGTAACATGTGCCCGGCCTTGGGCATGGGTATTGAAAGAATGAAGTACACGGTAATGTTAGTTCTTACTTATGCCGGACAGATACACAGCGAGCAAAATTTAAAGAAGAAGGTAAGTGTTTGTGTTGCAAATCGCGTAAGCAGTCTTTGCCACCTAGTAAAATGACGCAACAGCTGGCAATACTGAGCCAATCCTCTAAATTCTGTTTGTTTGCAATATGGCGGTCGGACGATGAACACTTTCGACAGTCGAGACGTGGTCCTCGGGAATGTGAAGAACTTCGTAAGTTTTAAAAATAAACACTAAACAAGGCTTTCAAAACTGTTTAGGTAATCGTGTGTTCATCTCAGCACCAAACCGCAGACTATAAGCTGTTCATGGTCAAGTGAGCACTTTTGAGGCCCGAGTTACTTTTTCCTTCCAGCCATTTTTTTTAATCCTTTGACCACCTTTTAAATTAATATCGCCACGTAAGTAATAAACACAATTTGTATATTCCACCGCACTTGAAAGTTAACGTATAAGGCTAAAATAGAATATATTTATGGACTTTTACAACAAATGGGAGAGCTTTCAAAAATGCTCACTTTACCGTGAACAGCCTGTACTTAATAATACAGAGGTGAAACAGCCGCTTGTGCCACTAGCTCCGGCTGCACACGCCAGAAATATGGCGTCACTGGCCAGCAACATGGCGGAACGCCGTCCGCCAATCATCTCCTGGTAACCTTCGCAAGCCGGCAGCTGAGCCAATAGGGGAACATTTTCACAGCATACAGTGACCAAAGCACGAGGCCCGTTTCCAGAGCATTACGTAGCCGATACCTGAAAAATTCGCGAGTTCAATGACCTGTAGTCTATACTCTATTTTCGTATGCAAAATCATGCAGGTATCACTGTTCATTGGTTGCTTGTCGTATTAGCGGAAGACGGTGATTCGGTCTGAATTTTACTGTGTATTTATTATAGGCTCAGAGTTGTCCAGGAGGTGCAATTTAACGGGTAGACCAATAGCATTAGCAATACAAACGTACGGGGTTTTGAATTCTAGCTTGTCCCGAAATGAAAACTCGAATTTTTCAGGTCTCTACTAACAGGACAACAGGTGTTCGCCCACAACAAAGGAACCACCACGCCAATTATTTTCCGTGCATTTATCTATTCAAACACTTCCAAGCCTCAGGTTCTCTTTCTTTTTCGCAGTTAGAAATTTTTGATTACACGTCTATAGGAAAGTTTAGCAGCAAAGAAATCTTCTTTGGTGCTTTGCAACGGAGACTGAAAAATAAGGACGGAGACGTGTCGTCGAAATCGTGACGAGGACAGTTAATTATAAAGCGTGTGAAATTAATACTGATTGATGTGAGGAGTGGCCCTAATTACATATACCGCACGCTCCACTTGCAAGATTAAAATTTCTGATTGCAGCGGGCGCCATCCAAGTGTTTCGCAATTACGGCAGGCGGGCGGCCGGCGCCATGCCGGTAGCAATGCGGGAGCCATCACTTTGTTTTTATTTTAAACTGCGCGCCGTCTAATAGCTCAGATGAGAAACTGGGACGTCCGTCCGTCGACTTGATGGTCCGCAGTCCGCGCTTCAGCCATTTACACTCGGAGTTCGGAACACTCCCTGTGAATAATTGTGCTCTTTGTGAACAACGTTTTGAAAATTATTTGCCAAAATTAGTAATACTGCAAGCTTTACTTTTACGGCACATTTTTAGAATGACAGGCAAAACTATTTACGCATTTCCGTGTTTATAGTTAATTCATGGTAAGTTCCGAATTTTCTGAAACCCTGCTCAAGTTCTACTTTAAGGCTATTCATCCACCTCATGTGAATACAGCTTCGCGATGTCTAAAAAATTACACCGTGAAGACAACACACCGCATTCGTACGCGCTTTGTTTAGTAATATTTTGCATGAGAACTATTTGTCACTACGCGTTACCAACGCACTTACTTTCTCTCTGTTTTTATTAATAATAATTATAAATGAAACACAATCATTTATAGATAAAATATCAGCGAAAGTTAATCTGAACCGATTATAAGATAGTTTTATGTTAACAGAAGTGTAAAACGCTCGAGATAAATGAAATATTTAGGAAACAACCAAACGCGCCCTACGTGGGGCGATTCTTCAGAGATTTGATTCAAAATGTGTGAATTACCGCGAATAGACAATATAGAGAAACGTGAAGTTTACGGTACTTGCAGCAACTTCTTGCAAAATTAATGCTAACTCACTATAGTGTTACGAAAATAAATTTGACAACTAGTTTTCGCTCATAGGAATTTTTATAAAGATGCAATTTTTTGTCAATATTCACAGCATCGTGAGAAAAAATAATGCGATTGCATGAACGAAGGTTCGTTAATCCAGCGCCAGAAATCAACTCTGGTGTCGGTACCGTCTCATTTTTAACACTTTCAGTGTTAAACCTGAGAGTATCTCGAAAAAAAAAGGCTTTTATAAACATTTCTCCGTCCTTGAAAGCAAAACTAGAATGAGAATATTTTCATTGCTTCGCAAGTGTTTATGAAGAGCTTACAGGAAAACTTCAGTAAAACAGTTTATTTAGTTAATGAAACATTTTTTTAATTACCTAAAGCAATGACGATCTACTTTAATTGGGATACAATCAATGCGACTCTTCGTTGGCTTACAGCCAGAAAATAACGAACTTGTCTTAGCATAGACAAAGAGTACTTG
>NQII01005003.1:135430-178246 GCA_002778355.1 Clitarchus hookeri | reverse complement strand
ACGTCCTGTTCATTTGAGTAATTTACGCCTTGAGTGTAGCGGACGTAACATGATTACGTTGCAGAAAACCTTATGAAAACTGCTGGCGAAGTAATATTTCTTCGGCCGTGTCCTCAAAGAATGTGAATTTCACAATTTTACTACAAGCTCATCTCAGATAAATTCAGGCGACATACTATTACGCTAGCATCAGTCAAATGTGTTAACCGATTCAGATTCAGTGTTCACAACTGCGCGTACGTAAGGTGTATGAAGGAATTTTTTTTTATCTGTACTGTACACTGCGAAGCTCAGTTGCCAATGATCTTACCTGTGGCAAGGTTAATTTTACTCAGGTTGGTAACAAAACGTGATCTCTTATGAGAGAGTTTGGCATAGGGAAAATTTCCGCCGCTAGGTGCGCAGTGTCATAAAAGGTGGCTTTTAATTAACATTTTAAGCCACGTGAATTATAAAAGAGAAAGATTTTTACTTAGTTACGAAGTTATTTTGTATTTTATTTATGATTATTGCAATTATCTGGTACCTTGCCGACACTAGCGCTTACCTAGTGGTGAGAATTTTCCCTCTGCCAAATTTTTAACAGTGATCTTCCCAACCTGTAGTAGAAGTAACCTTACTTGTGGACCACTAATTCATAAACCGTGTTACTGGTTTAAGTTATGATTGGTTCGGATTACTGCGCCAGAACACAAAGCCCACAGCTCATTGGCTGTCACAACGAAATAAGTTTCGGGTCGACTCAAGTACGTACAGCACGCTTAATGACATTTTAAATTTCTTGGTTGCGGCACCTGCAACCGTAAATTAAAGTAGGCATGAAAATACTATTAGGTGTTCAAGAGTCCATTTTTTCCCCATATTTGGCTATATTTTAAGGTTCCGTGACTTGGTAGTGGTGATAAAACACCTTATAATTAAAAAAAAAAAAAAAAAAAAAAAAAAAAAAAAAANAACTTCAAATCTTTATTCGTATAAATTTCAAAAAGTTCTTTTGACACAAAGTTGGTTTCGTTGAAACGTTTATTAAAGCCACAAAAGTGACTGTTGCAATTTGTTGTAGAAAGTGGAAACTTAATAAATAAATTTATAAACGTTGGGACAACATTGCATTACAGACATTATGCCAACATATTTCTTGAAGATTTTATTTGCTTTAATGTATCAGGTTTTTTTAAACCCACAGATTCTTTAAAAGTAAACTGTCTTTTGTTGGGCATGTATTGGTTCTTAGTTGGAAAATATGCTGTTGTAACTAGTAGGTTTTAAAATCAGTTTCAATGTGGTTAAATCTAACATTAAATATAACACAGTAGTAGAATTATTATCTTCGTTTGGCGCCATCGGCGTCTGGCGTGGAGCGTCGGAGCTATTCATGCTCAATCATTCCGGTTGACTGGCGGCCATATTGTCCACCATGTTGGATGTGTGTGACATTGAGCTAACCGGTAACCTTTAACCTTCAAAACTCAAAAAATCCCCCAAAAATTATAGCATTTAAAAAAAGATGTTATTACAAATTTTATAAAATATTATTACAAATTTATTAAAAATTTAGGAAAAATTATTATAAATTTACAAAAAAAAAAAAATTTAAAATTTAATTTAACAAACACATAAATTCAAATTTTGAATGTTTGTGCTCAAAAGGGATGGGGAGCCGCTCCGGCTGTCATGTTGTAACTTCATCTCCTGCCGCCATGTTGGATGTCGGTGATTTTGACCTTTGATCTTGACTCCATTACTATGACCTTGGATGACCTTGAACCCAAAAATTCGCTAAAATGTTAAAAAAAATACCACAATTTATAAAAAAAAAGGCTAAAAAACTATTTAAAAAATATAAAACATTTATTTTAAAATTTTACGTAGAATTAAAATTTTCAATGTTTTGGCTTAGAGGGATTGGAACCGACCAGCCATTATGTTATGACATCACCCAAGCACCATGTTGGACCCAGCTAACCTTTACCTTAACCTTATAACCACGACCTTGGATGATCTTAAAAACAAAAACTCGATAAATGTTGTAAAAATTGAATAAATGCGTAAAAGTCAGCGAGCATATTACATTACTGACCACTACTGCCATATTGGATCCAGGTGACCTTGACCATTGACCTTAACCCAGTTACCTTTGGCCTTGAAACCAAAAATTCGTCATAAATCCTAAATGTTTGCTAAGAATTTATAAAAAAAAAAATTAATGAAAATATTATTATAAATTATATATTTTTTTAATATTTTTAAAAATTTACATTTTTGGAGGTCTCCCACAGCACCACTTCCAGCAGATGACTGACCCCCATCCAATCAATCACATTGTATTAACATTACCCTCCACTACCCACTCAACTTTGCTCATTCTGTCGAATGCACTCCACCCACCATATTGGTTTTCTAGTTTCTCATTTGTTTACATTTTCAACACTCAGGTGGCACTGATGACTCCGACTAACATGTTAGATATAGATGACCTTCACCCTGACTTCACATCTGTGACCTTGACCCTGTGCTCGTGACCTTTAAAACCCAGAAAATCCCACAAAATACAAAAAAAAAACTAAAAATTAATTAATTCAAGACTTGTTTTTACATCAATCTATTGATAAATATTGCAATATTTCCATCAAACAAAACCACAACCAGCACCACAATCAGCGCCGCAATCAGCACCACATGCACCAATCTTTCCATAAATCTTTCAATATATCCATTAATCTTTCGCAATCTTTGCATCAATCTTTTACAATATTTACATCAATCTTTCGCAATCATTCCATCAATATTTCGATATTTCTTACAATTGTTCAGTCTTTCCATCAATCTTACAATCCTTACATCAATATATCAATCTTTCCATCAATCATATGCAATTTTTCACAATATTTCACAATCTTCCATCAATATTTCGCAATCAGCACCACAATCAGAACCACATGCACCACAATCAGCACCAAAATCAGCACTACATTCACCACAATCAGCCACACACCACAATCAGCACCACATGAACCACAATCAGCACCACATGCACCACAATCGGCACCACATGCACCACAATCAGCACCACACGCACCACAATCAGCACCACATGCACCACAATCAGCATCACAATATTTCAATATTTCCATATTTTCATCAATATTTCGCAATATTTCAGAATATTTCGCAATCTTTCGCAATTTTTCACAATCTTTCACCATATTTCCATAAATATTTCAATCTTACCATCAATCTTTCAATCTTCCCATCAATCTTTCGCAATCATTCCGTCAATATTTTCATCAAGCTTTCACAATCTTTCCATCAATATTTTGCAATCTTTCCATCAATCACCAATCATCATTCCATATTCAATCCTTGGGTTTGTCGTCTGTCACTATCCATACATATTTAAAAAAAACGATTCACCAACTGTCTCCACAATTTGTACATGTCAACAGAATTAATGTTTTATTTGCACTCAATTATTGGTGCATTTTTGTACTAAAGTCTGTATTATCATTCTATATGCAGATCTTTCCATTGTCGTGTGATGGTTTAGGGATAGTAGAGCGACGCTGGCCCACAACCCCCCCCGCATAACCAGGGTAGAGACACGTGTCACGAAGCAGGTGAACAGCCAGAACGGACGTCAGTTACACGTGTCTTGCTGCGCGTCCTGCTGCGTAGGCCTCCCTGCCACCCCCCTTCACCCCCCTAGGCCGCTCGCCTGCCCGTGAGATCTGTGGAGCGCAGAGGTTTCACGCGATATCACCAAATAATCATGTGTATTTCGCCTGAATTCAAAATACACGCACCGTGGCAGAAATAGCTGACGAGCTGGATATTGGTGCCAAGAACACCCCCCTCTCCCCCTTAGCTAACCACAGGACAATGTGGAAACGCACCGAAGAAATAGCTGACGAGAGTAAGCTAGGGGCGAGGTACTACCCCTCCCCCGCCTAAAACCTTCAGGAACCAGAACACGTGTTTTGAAAGGCATTGTTCTGCGTCTCTCTCCCTCACCCCCTCCCCCCAAAAAAGGCGACACGTGCCGACAATTAAGGATGGACACTGGCCAGCATAAAAACCCCTTTTCGAGAGAAGTGGGGTGAGGGTCAGTTCATTAGTACCGCGCAGAGAGGTCAGTCAGTCAATTATTACCGCCAGAGACGTTAGTTCGAGAGAGCAGTCAGTCGAAGATCGCCGAGAAGAGAGTTAGGTCAGGGGTTCGGACCCCTGGCCACGTCAGTAGAACATCACCACAGTGAGGTGGCAGCAACTGCAGCCTTGCCAAGGCCGCCCATTGCCGGAGCTCCCCCTCCACAGCTGACATCATACCAGCAAGAGTTAAGTATACCATCACCGTCAAGAGAAGCCCCCCCTCCATCACGAAGTCGTTAGCAGTCAATCCGAGTAACCAAATTATTACAGTACCACACCTCTAAAGTGGTGATGTATTTTATTTGTGTTAAATTCGAGACAATATATTCGTTCTTCAAAATGAAACAGTAAAAGACTACCTTATTACAAACCCCTTAACCTTCAGGCATCATATAGTCTGTACCACTAAGCATTAACGAAACACGCTACATACTTTTTGGATGTGTTAATTGGCTCCCCAACTGTGGGGCGTACACAACCTAGCGTCAAGTAAATTGGCTCCCAACTGTGGGGCCTAAATAGCGTCACCATTAATAGTCGAGTGCTCATAGCACCATTTTTAAGTTGTGAGAAATAAAAGGATACGACACACAAAAAATAAAGAAAAAAAAAACAATTATATTACAATAATAATAATAATTTTTTTTTTGTAATTACAAATTCAGAAAAAAAAAACAGTTCATCACATCATGCTATATATCCCCCTATTTTCAGTTTACTAATGAGTAGGCCTAAAGGTATTTCAACAATACTTGAGAGATACCCGCGTTTTTGAAGGTCAATCAAATTCTGAGTCTATCTAAAGTTCATTCGGGTCTTGAGGAAATAGGTAGCCAGTATTCTCGGCGTCTTCTGCCTTGTTCATGTCGCTTGTTGCAGTAAATGTGTTGGAGGGGTGTGTCAGTGCATCGAGAAAATCGCCATCGTCGTCTTCAACATTATCACTGTCTTTATTTTAATTTTCATCAATGCTCTCTTCATGGTCATCTCCACATCTTGTTTTGCATTATATATTAAATTTGCTTTTCTTTGTAGCAGGAGTTGTATGCTCATCAGTATTTAGAGCTGACGACCGTTTATTTGGAAGTTCGTCGACTTCACTCGAACGTCTTGCAAGTGTACATTCTGCGCAAACCGACTCTACTGCACTCATTCAATCTTAAGCATTAACTGTCTCATCATAATCGCCTGTCGAATCGGTATCCATCAATGCAGCAAGAGGTTTTGCCGGCAACACTTGCTGACTCCCAGTAGACGAATCCTTGCAGATCTCGGTATGTTCTTTCAATGTATCGCCTTGCACAAACTGCGTGGGAACAATGTCGTAATGCTTCATCACGCGAAAAGGGCTCTTCGTACAGGCCGTTCTCTCATGCTGATGAGCATTTTGACCATAGGTGAAAACTCGATCGGAGAATCGGCACTGGCGACAACCAGTTAGCGATGATGCAGGTCGCGGCTCCATGATCGTTGAGGTCAAAGGCAGGCCTTCGTATTCGCAATTCATCTTTGTGGTATGACAAGAGAGCGCTTCCAAATAGATGTTCACCTCATGGTGTCAGAACGCCAACTGTAATTTTTTTCTATATAAATGCGGTTCTTTTTACAGCAAAGAGCCTAGCTTGTGCGCACAAAAGGCATTCCACCATAAAATTTATATGTAAAAAAATATGGGAGCATCTCAGAAAACTCACATACTCGTTCGCCCCAGAAGAAAACATGCTTATAACAATATAACATATATTATTTGATATTGTTATGTAGGAATCTGCATGTTTTCTTCTGGAGCAAACGAGAATATGGTTTTTTTTTTTTAGAATCGTTCCCTTATTTTAACATTTAAAATGTATGACAGGATGCCTTCTATGAGCAGAATCCGGGCTCTTTACTGTAAATAGAATGGATTTTATATAAAAAAATTGGCAGTTGTTCTGAAACCATCGATTTGGAAGGGGTCTCTTGTCATACAACGAAGATGAATTGTGAATACGAAGGCCTGTCTTTGACCTCAACGAACATGGAGCCGCGACCTGCAATCAACGAAACTTGATGGTACAACACAACATATGTCAGTGCTCTGCAAACCGAAGTATAATGGTAATTGTATTTTCCGGAAGCGATCTGAATTCAGGGGTCTTCTTANTGGTACAACACAACATGTCAGTGCTCTGCAAACCGAAGTATAATGGTAATTGTATTTTCCGGAAGCGATCTGAATTCAGGGGTCTTCTTAAATAAAATGTTTAATCGAATATGTAAATTACATCGAAATATGTTCGCTCGTTCTTGTCATAAATGAAACCTAATATGATAAACCAAATTATTGATGAGATGAACAAATATGGCGGACTGTAGCTATTTGAAACCAGAGCCCTACGATATCGAATATTGTACTAAAGCCTTCAGTACCTCGAATGTAGCGGTGTGTATAAAATGTGGACGCAATAGAAAGCACTGTTGACGATAATTGTAAAAAGTGATTTTTTGGTAAAATAATTAATTTTAGAAGTGATTTTTGGGGTGAAACAGACATTTTGTTGATAAAATGGCCGTCCCAGGCCACCGGCCACCGGCTGCGCCTGTGACGTCAACCAAAATGGGGGACGGATACGAGATCCGATCCATGATGCATGTGCCCGAACCGGCATAAATACACTACTAATATGTGTTTTTTTTTCCCTTTCTTACAGAAATACTTAATACGTCCTTGGATTAAAAACTTTGTTCATACGTCGTGCACTTCCGTGGTTACAACTAGTGCATACTAGTTTACACGTTAAAACACCACATCAGGGCATTCATATTAACAACCAAAATTACATTTTTAATATCTCTAATTTTAATAAAAACAGTTGAGACTAGTATAAATTACAAAAGGATTCTAGGGATTTGCTATTAAGTGTAACCACCTTAACTATAGTTTATTCGCGGTTTCTTCATACTTTTTGAATTAAACCTTTGAAATGTCACCTCACGTAAGGCTATGCCATGTACCAACTATGCCATGTACCAACAGCGTTTTATACTTGTGTTAACATAAAACAACCTTATTTTTGGGTATATTAAAATTTGATTTATATTTCATCTATAAGAAATAATAGTTAATTTACAATTATTATCAATAAAACCAGTGAGAAAATAGGTGTGTTGGTAAAGTATAGTAGGAAATAGTTTTTATGCAAAATGTTATTACAATGGACGCGTACGAATGCGGTGCGTTTTCCTTCCGGTGTGATTTCCTGTACTCGGTTAAGCTTTATTTGCACGAAGCGGAAGAATATCCTCGAAGTAGAACTTAAGCAGGGCTTTAAAAAAGTGTGAGGTAACCACGCCCATTGATCTGTGAATCTTGTAGTGGAGTATTGTGCATTTATCTCTGTGATCACCTCACGATAAAACATCAAAAATTTGAAAGTGTGTCAAAACAATATTTAGTAATATGTTTTGTACAATGTTTTATTATATTTTCATTAATTAATACGTTAAAAAATATTTATTTGTTAACGCTTTGGTTGTTACCCTACTTCCACAGCATGGTATAATAGGCGCTTTAAAAAAAAACGATATGAGCTACTATTTTTGAACGTTTCTTTGTGTTTCAGTTTTATGAAAATACGTGGAACAAAACTGCGATAAATATTATTCCTATGGTTCCTAAGTGGCAAATTCTAGAAAAAAATTGAACGTAAACTTTTTGTACAAAATTGTATGGAAATTATTTTTTGTAATTACATGTTTTGCTCTATAGTGCACATTAAGCGTTCTAATTACTAAAATACCAATCTTACATACTCTTTGGAGATACAAAATATGTCTTAGAGAGTACTTTCAAGAAGACAATAATTTTTTTTTCAGCTTTTCCTATTATTGCTGACTGCACGATGTGTGGACTGAAGACGGGTGGGAAAGGGCTTACTTAGTTCGGAAAAACGTACGCTTGTAATTTCAATTATTTTTCAACTGCTTTTTCTCCAGTTTCATGTTTGTTTCTCATTAAAGAATTATTTTCAGCTTGTTAGGTTATATACTTTAACACGGCCAACACGTCCCATTACTCTAAACACCTCGTTTACTCCCAACAAATAAGCTCTTTTTTTTTTTTTTTTTTTTTTTAAAAAAAAAAATTTTTTTTTTTTTNTTTTTAGAAAAAAGAAAGTTTTTTTTTTTTTACTAACGAGTCCCAGAAACATTTACTGTTGCAGCGTGTGTTTTGGATCTTAAGTATGCAATACATTTATGCTAGTTCGTCAGAAAAGTTGGGAGTGCAAATATCTTATGCAAAAACATATCTTCCTCGGGATAATGCAGTAGTTGATCACGCGTGCCCAAGAAATGCTAACTCTAAGTACAAATGTAAGGTGCAATTGTGTAGTTTGAGCCTGACAAATACTTAAAAATGGAAAATATATATGCCTGTACAAACAGATTATAAAAAATCATAAGGTACAAAATTCTTTGAAGATTTAACTACAGTGAGGGTGACAGCTGAAGCATTCTATTTCCACTTTCTTATTGCTAGCATTGGTTTCTGGTGTGTCTGAATTTGTGCGCACAGTTTGAAGAAGAGGGCAGGTGGTTAGTTTCCGGGTAAGTGCCTGGCCCAGCGACGGACGGTGGGGGGGTTCCTGCATCTTAATGTCTACGGGTGGTGGGCACCCCTGCAATAGCAATATCACAAACAACGTTCGTAGGATTTTAGGTTAGAACACTGTTTACGTACGCAAATGCTTTAAGATGTTTGTACCCCTCCTCTAGCATAGTTTAAATGCACCTAATATAAAAGCTAGTCAAAACTATTTTATTCATACACTCTAAGCTCGAATCAGTGACATCAATCAGTGAAATAACATTCACCGAAAGTCAGTTGATAAGCTACTGTCCACTGCCAAATCAAGCAAATGAGCTGGGACGATTGACTTATGGCAGTGGAATTCTCGACATTCCGTGGGAATCACAAATAATTCAGTGAAATTCGGTCATCATATTAATTAGTTATCTGGAACTGATTATCATTCCCTCAATTTTCACTGGTTTTCACAGATTTGGCTCAATTCTCACTGTTTCAGGTTTAGAGTGTATTAAATGATTGACTTGTTGAAAATTCAGACTTAAATGAACACGTTCATCACTCTTGACAGTGTCATTTCGATAGCTCCATTGGCGATGGGCGAGTATATGTTGGTTACATGCGCAGAAGACGACAACCGGTGTAGTTCGTGTTTAGTCTATGTCACCGCGTGGCTGGCTGCTGGATTCACGAGAAGCATAGAGTCCTGAGCCATCTTTTGTACAACTATGGGACGTAAAACCGAATCAAAATAAACCATTCTACCGCTTTGGCGTTGGAGCAGCCATATTACACTGAAGAAAAAAAAACTGGCATAGGCATACGTATGCAAATAACAGAGGTATGGAACCAATCAGAGTAACGCGATGCAGTCGGCAGCTAGATCGGTTACTGCTGCTACAATGGCGGGTTATCAAGATTTAAGTGAGTTTGAACGTGGAGTTATAGTCGGCGCACGAGAGATGGGACATAGCATCTCCGAGGTAGCGATAACATTTGGATGTTCGCGTACGACCATTTCACGAGTGTACCGTGAATATCGGGAATCCGGTAAAACGTCACATCTTCGACATCGCTGCGGCCCGAAAAAAGATCGTGAAATAACGGGACAAACGACGACCGACGAGAATCATTAAACGTGACAGACGTGCAACCCTTTCTCAAATTGGCGCAGATTGGATTTGTGGACTGCCCTGCAGGATTCATGGTGTGAATTGCCTCCTGCATACCTTCAGACATTAGTCGAGTCCATGCCACGTCGTCTTGCGGCACTTTTGCGTGCTCGCGGGAGCCCTACACGATATTAGGCATGTGTACTAGTTTTTTTGGCTCTTCAGTGTATATCGATATCAACGCTGTAACGACAGCAAATACATTTTCTATAAAAAAAAGTGTATACCACAGGTGTTCGGAGAGTCTTGGCTGCCTCTTCACCACCTTTTTTTTTCTTCTAACTACCCTATCACTAAGTGTTAAGTGTACGTTCGTGGGTAGGGACGGGAGTTAGGTGCGCCTCAGGGCTAGGCCCCATACGCCTACCCCTTCCGTGCTATAGACTAGCTACACCCGCCTTTTTGATTATAGGCCGTTCACGGTAAAGTGAGAACTTTTGAGGCCCTAGTCACTTCTTTCCTGTCAGCCGTTTTTTATCCTTCCGCCACTTTTTAAAATAAATATTACCATGCAAGTAATAGGCACAGTGCATATATTTCACCAGGCTAGAAAGTTAACGTCTAAGGACTCAATAAAATATATTTATTGACTATTATTCCAAATGAGAGGGCTTCAAAAAGTGATAACTTTATCTTGAATAGCCTATACCAGCGCATATATCCGCATCAGGGTATAACTAAATACTAGAACTTTTTTTGTAGATAATCATTAACTTCTGTGGTTATTACTCTATGGAAGTAACAAACCAGAAATTTAGAAGTAATTGCAACTGAACAATTTTTTCGATGAAATTAATGGTTAATACCTGCTTTCACCCTGTGCCTCTTCATTCAATTTATGCGTTCTTCCCGGGACTGCGTGACTTAACGACTGTAGCATTTAAATCTCCTAATTTAACGGTCCTGTCGTTATCTCGTTTGTTTCGTCTAGTGCACATTTTGAAGCATTCTGTATAAAGTTTCTTTTTCATATTGCGGTATGTTATATTCGTCTCGGGTGTACTCACCGACGAACTTCAAAATAATAGAAATCTTAGAAACACCGTTCACAAGTCGCCTGCGTAATGTACTGTCGTGTCTACGTATCCTCCCCCCCCCCTTTTTCACCTACTCGACAATTCCAACCGTTCCCGCAGTGGGCGGGTGAGGGTGCTTTTACGAGGCTCCTCGTCCACACGTGCAAGGACAAACGCCCCCGGCTTCGTGAGATTACAACTTAGGAAGTGACCATGACCCACCCCCTCACCCCAACCCACCCGGCTGAGGAAGTCACGCAAGCGCTCGTGCATTCCAGACGCAGCACGGGCATCATTAGAGCTATTCGCCTACTTGGAGCTTTTTTCCCGCGTCCGAGACCGACAGACGCGGGGGACAGCGGCGTGTGGTGTTGCGAGGCAAGCTGAAGTTTGCTCAGTGCTGTACACACTCCCGCGCACGCAGCAGGAACCAGTAACCGGAGTGGGGCCTCGGGAGAAGTTGAATGTACTGCGGCCACTCACGAGAGAGCGGCAATGCATCCATCACACGCGTGCTGAGAGACGTCAAATGCTTACTATTGCAGAAAAAAACATAAAAAATAATTTTTAATTAACCGTAAGTTTTAAGAAAAATGTATTTCAAATTATTAAACGTAAATTTTTTAAATAGAAAATGTTTGAGAAAAATTATCGTTACTAAAATTATATAACGTACAATATTATAACAAAATAATAGGGCAAAAATAGTTTAAAAAAATTTAATTAAGACGAATACTTGTTATCATGCACCAATTGATCCTCCTTATTTATTAATCCTATTTTACAAATGTAATAACGCTTTTCATTAATACATTTTAAATCTTTATTTCTAATAAGTTTTAAACACCTATCAAACAAAATAATTTTTAAAGTTATTTTCAAAACATGTTATATATTTTTTTAAATTGCATCTATATTTTGAAAACTAAACGTTTTTAAATTTATATTTAATTTAAACATATGTAGTTTTATCTACAAAGATTGAGTACTTTAATTTGTTTAGAATTGGACCCATAATTATTTATTATTATAAAATTTAAATAAATTTTCATTAAATAAATGGAAAACATAACAAATAAATGCAAAATATGTAATAAAAATAAACTAATTATTTTTATTTATATAAAAATACAAAATATAACATTAATAAATGTAAAACATGTGCTAATGAATACATAAGAAAACATTATATAATTATTAAAAAAAATGACGTTATAATTCAAGAAAACGTACCCTGTGATTGTAGAAAATATCTTACTAATATTATTTCGAAAATCTTTTTGTTACAAAAAATGTAAATAAATAATTAAACTAAAAAAAAAAATTTAAAAACTGTGAAGAAATCAAAGATATCGATCTATTTTCTTTTCATCCTAATACATGAGACAAATATTTACATTTGTGTAAAACTATGGACTAATTAACATACTTAAAAATACTATCAACAAATAAAAAACTTAACTTCTTAAATAAAAAATGTTTTCATTTTAAATAAAAAATATTGAACATTGTTAAAATGTTTACCTAATAAAATTATGTAAAATTGAAACAGTTCATGACGAAAATAAACACTTTACTTTACCACACTTTTGAGTTCTGTTTTGTTCAACGTCATTCGAGGTGACTCTTCGTACCAACGAGCTTACTTTCCTCTACATGGGTGCAAATAATCATTAATGAAGTTCTTAAAAGCTAGTAGGTAGGTAGGCCTTGGCACCTCGTTGATAGCAATATCCACAAACATGCATTAATAGTGAGTGTAACGTGCCGTGTTAGACATGTGCCAGCAAAAAACAAAACTACTATAATACGAGCCTCGCTTGAGGGTTCCAGTTAGTGTGAGGTGAAAGCAGCTGTCTCCGGGTGGTTACATAGCGCTGGAGGAGATGTCTACGCATCCGGAATCGAAAAGTTGGTTGACAGTTCCGAGAAATGTTTACCGTCTCTTGGGGACTATGTGGAAAAGTGAACTTACATTGTTTGTTGTCATAGCCGTGTTTCCTATATATAGGTGGTTTCATACATGGCCATAATGTGGAAGTGTAACTTATTTATTGATTTGCCCTCGTACGTGTGAGATCAAACTAGGACCAAAAGAAGAACATTCACTACGTTTAATTAAATGAGTGGTATCAGTCACTGGCGAAAGCATTAAATTGATGTAAAATTAACGTACGCAGTAGCATTTACTGAATATTTGGATGTACATATGCCTGGATACATAAATTAAAATTTACACATACTAAAACAATAACTTTTACCAAACTTTTCAGTACAGAAATTCTAATTGCAGAAAAACCTCATGACTCACATATCCTGTATCGGGCCGTAGTTCCGATGTATTTTGATACTTAACCTGCAATGTCGTTGAAAACGAGAACCTCAGACCTCCGGATATGCAAGGCCGTTTCAATACCAATTTGCCACTTCACCTTTCGTCAACATCGTGTAAGATTATAACTCTCCTTTTTGTAGCTTATCTAGGAAACACCCTTCATTGATTCGCCATTTTCGCCTGCGAATTTTGCTCAAGTTGTCTATTATTTTACATTGTTACAAAGATCCCTAGCAATAATTTTTCTTTCTCATATCTAAGACATTTAACTTAACCAATCTGCATAGAAGAAAAAATAAGAACACACAAATTAATATAGGCTGTTCACGGTAAAGTGAGCATTTTTTAAGCCCTAGTTACTTTTCCCTTTCGGCCATTTTTTATCCTTTAACCACCTTTTAAAAATAAATATTGACATGTAAGTAATGAACACAGTGTGTGTATTCCACAGCACTCGGAAGATAGCGCCTAAGGCTAAAATAAAATATATTTATTGACTATTATTCCAAATGAGAGGACTTTCAAAAGTGCTCACTTTACCGTGAATAGCCTATAGTCATATTGATTGGGCAATGATAAACATTGAATGACCTTACTGCGGAAAATTAATACATTTTTAAAACTAATATTTTACTGTACAAAATCTGAAGTAAATTTTCTACCTAGCTCTGAATATATTATTCCAATCATTGTAAATAAATCGCAACCATTATGTAATTCCTTACATAAGAGCATTAAAAATACACACATGCCTTACCCAGGACTCGAATCCTGAAAACCACTTATCATAAACTAGCATACAATCAACTAACTGCATTACGGAGGTCGGATTCGGAGCATCAACTTCCGATGTAATAAGTCTAATGTTTAGGTAGATAAGGTTTAGTAACCTGAAATATTTCCATGACCGTCATTTTGAAAATAAGTGTCTGACCTACTTAAAGCATACCAGCATACATTACCTGCCACAGTACTACCCGTAAGCCAAATGTAGTAGGAATCGGTCAATTGTTTTCCAAGACATAGCATAAAACCTCATTTTTCATGTTGCGCTATCTTTCAAAATGGCGAAAAAAGGGGATAGGTTTTGGCATATATGATGCTTCTAATAGATACTTTCAAAGTACAAAATATTGACGAAATTGGTTGAATGGCATTGTAGATATAAGAAATAAACCTTAGGTATATATTTGTATAGTTATAATGTTGAAAATAAGTGCCTAATGAATTTAATTTTCAAACGTCTACACAGCCTACCATAATATTACTTACTTGCAAAATTTGGCGAGAATTGGCTGAGTTGTTTTAGATATGCAATGTAAAGGCTTTATTTTTTCACGTGGTGCAATTTAAAAAATTACGGACAAACAAAATTACATTAATATCTAAATTCAATGCTTACACGATGCACCCCCAAACATACAAAATTTGGTTTAATTGGTTGAATGGTTCCCGAGATATAATGTGTCACCTTACATTTTAAAACGGCCGCCATTTTGAAAGTAAGCTACCGATGTGGTCAAAAACTATACAAGTCGGATGTCCTTACTAAGTAAAATATGTGTACCGAAATTTGGTGAAATTCAGTTAACGCGTTCAAAAGTTTTTAGGGGGACACACACACACAGGCACACACTTATACACACACGGACACAGTCAGGAAAGTGGCCTCATAAGTAGAGATGAGTTTAACAGATATTTTCAAGTATACTTTACCTGTGACAACTGTTACTGTGACCAATTAATATCTGTGATTTTGTCACAGTTATAGATATAAGGTACACGTGTAACACTGGTGACGATTGCACTACCAGTGTCGACTTGAAAACGTCTGTATTTAAGTGAAATTTATAATTAAGGTTCGTCTCTGAGGTTTTGTCATTTTACCTGGCAATTTTCGCGTCACTGAAATAGTTTACATTAATCTATAAAATCTCAGAAGCTAATATTTATAATATAATATATTATATTTTACTTTACATAAAATAATTACGACACTTGCTGAAATTAAGATACAGGTGCATATAAAATAAGTTTTTTGTGTTGTATTTATTAGCACCCAATGTTTTATGGCAGACTGTTCAAAAATACAGTAGGTCTGAGCAAACCTAATAAGAGTGAAACTAAAGAATTAATGTGAAGAGATTTGTTACCGTTTCAAACAGAATTGAATAGTTTGTTTAAAAGTAATTGGTCCCCATCTTTTGGTAAACCTGCAAGGCTAGCTGTGACGCTGTGATATGTCACAGGCAACTGAAAAATAAACTGTGACCAAAGAAGCTGCTTCGCTTGTCACAGTTTGTTTCACAAACTACGAACGTGTCACTATGCGATATCTCATCTCAGACACAGATATTTCAATGACTTTGTTACAGATATATATATGACAAGAGAATATATGTGACAAAGTAGCAGGCTGCGATTTATCGGCCATCTCTACTCATAATATTTTATTTTTATTTTTTTCTGAAAGTAGGCTGAAAATCGGGATGTGGCTGTGTCGGGGACACGGCGGTGAGTTTCACGTGAACATGGGTGCGTTGGCGGACGACATTTTCTTTGGGACATGCGAATGAAACGAAAGTAACGTAATGAATACTCGGCTTTTATGTCTTAAATCAACTTGTTTAGACGAAATCTTTCGTTTAGCACCAAAATCAGCGCGCCAGCACGTCGGAGTCGCGAGAAATACAATCCAGAAATTTTCGCATCGTCTCAAGGTCATGATCGCATCGTAGTCGTATACCCGATAGGACCGTTTCCGTCCTGATACCCCATCTGTCGGTCTGATTTCAAAGTTTTTGTTGAATAAACATGATTTGTTTGGTGCAACCAAATATTTGTTCATATATGATCATTAAATATGTCGTTGTTGTTGTAACCGAATTATTCCGCTGTTCTTGTTTGGTATTACCTCAAATGTAAGAGTTTTGGTCGGAGCAATTTAATATTTGTACATCTGTATGTAAACTATAATTTAGATTTAATAAAAAAAAAAAATTAACGCTTGACACATATTTGAATCTGAAACATTTCTATTTGAAATCTAAGACTGAGAGAAAACGACTGCAGTAATGGTNATTTACGCTTGACACATATTTGAATCTGAAACATTTCTATTTGAAATCTAAGACTGAGAGAAAACGACTGCAGTAATGGTTTGCATAGTAATAAATATTTCACGTATATACGGATCAATTACGTAACAATTGCGTAAATGTAAGTATTTCATTTATACTTTTTGTTTCTTTTGTTGTGTTTCNGTTTGCATAGTAATAATGATTTCACGTATATACGGATCAATTACGTAACAATTGCGTAAATGTAAGTATTTCATTTATACTTTTTGTTTCTTTTGTTGTGTTTCACTTTAAAATTGTTCCTTGGGGATGGTTTATGCCAGTATTAAGATTTAATAAATACGCTAACAAACATCATATAATCATCACNACTTCCATCATATAATCATCACAAAAATGATAAAAAAAAAATTCTGGATCTGTATATACAAGTCAAGGCATAAGGCCTGGTTACTCTATATCTAACTAAATTAATGCAAATTATGGACCAATTGATTTTGTTGTCGCCAAAAATTGGGTATGTTCCAGCTAACCATAAGTTTATTCACTGTAAACAAAATATTGTTACAAGAATGACTGAGGGGCGAATCTGAGTTCATGAGTGATGGAGGTATTATGAAAATAAAATAACTACTACATTTTATTTTTAAATTATTCACACAGCTGTTATTTACAGTATTAAATTACCTTTCTCCACTATTACGCTTCTTATATCATAGTGAGCGCAATAATTAATGCCTGTTTAACTCTAATTAACGTCCTTCTTTATGTCTCTGTTTGGTTATTGTCAATTAACTCATAATCATAGTTAACACACTTTCAGTGTATACGTTTCCACCATTTGTAATGTATTTCACTCAGGCATCCAGTCCAATAGTCCAGCCTGCATCCGTACTCTTCACTGCGCTGATGTTCACAGTCGCAGATTTTCCTCCTGCTGGTCACTCCTCTCGCCGCGTGCTTCCCTTCTCGCTAGTCGTCTATCGCTGAAACTCGTCCATTCCTCAACTGCCAGCTCGGAGGCCCGACGTGCTTTTTATAGCCACTGGCCTTGACCTGGAAGGTTCGCCGCACTTCGAGTCTAGTCGAGAGAAACGGGGTCGGCAATCCAGAGCATTCTTCAGACGTCTCAAAAGACACCCGATAACCCAGGTCGGGAGCGGCAGGCACCGTGATATGCATAACAGGCACGCTTTGTAAACATTCCTTTGTCAAAAGCCGCTGCGTCTCCGGTTGCAACTGATAGCGCACGCGTCAATACATCATCCAACTACTGTGTCCTTCATTTGCACTCGCTCGCGCGGGGCATGGCAGAGAGTGCGTAACAATATCATTTTGTCCCTGCCATAACGTTAACGAAATATACGGAAACCAAACCGGTTAGTCGTAAAAACATTTAAATGGTCGTGTACTAAACACACAGATTTTATCGGAAAACCCAAATAGTTGTTCAGCTCAACGAAGTTATTACTATTTATTTTTATGCAAGGAAATGCATGCAAATATTTCGAACAGTTGCAGATCAGTTGCGTAAACAAACGTTGTCGAGCAGAAATAAATATCTTTCAAGTAAATTTATTTGGTTCCTGCAACTAAACCATTCTCAGTGTAGTATGCCGAGAAAACCTAACGACCAGCGGCATCGTCCGGCACGATTTCCACATGCGAGGGTCCGGGGGTGGCCCGGCCGGGGATTGAACCGGGTTCGCTTTGGTGGGAGGCGAGCAAGCTAACAGCTAAGCCAACCCCTCCTCCCTAATTGTATATGTGATTAAGATATCAACCTTGGTGGTTCAAGTCAAACCCCAGCACGACTCGTAATCTTTGAGCTCCGAGTTTAATATCACGTGACGCAGAGCTCATCAAGCTAAAATCAGGATTTAAATTTGGTATATATTTACTGATCACGGTAACTTCGTACATAAAAATTTAATTTTCTGTTCATTTTACTTATTCCAATGTGTTAGAATATTAAGCATTTTTAAATATTGCATTACAGTGGTACGTTCGTGAGCAAAAAAAAAAAAAAAAAAAAAAAAATCAAGGCCCGAGTTTAATAAGTAAATACAAGTATAATTTTTTGGCAGGCTATCCTTTGGTAGCCAAAAGAATCCTCATTAAATTGTTCAGGCTGCTGGGGCAACCGAACATTTATTTAAATTCACTCTTTGATAATGTTTCTATTGAAGCCCATTAATTCGTAAAATGAAGGCTACCACAAAAACGTTTTGTAACCAAACCGATGCCAATTTTCATATATAAAAAAAAAAAAAAACCATTGAAAACGCTTGTGCGTCATCTAGTGTCGTGTTCGACTCGGTGGACTGCTGACCGATGTCGGACGCTTTAGTAGCGACTTTGCGCACGGGAACAGAGATAATGGAATAATGTTATCATTGTGTTCCAATATTTAAGTTTAAGTTACTGGAGGAAATAATTTTACCGGAAATGTTGACATAGCATGACGCATGCGGAAAATATCAGAGTAATCTAGTGTGTTGTGAGAAACACGAGCTCAAATAAAGTGACTGGTAAGTTGTGCGTATGCACTTTATCATTTAGAGATCAAATACCACTAATTATTGTTTAATCCTACCAGAAACACACGGAATCAAGGAATCTGCATTTAAAACGAACTGTTGAAGGACGAATACATACTACTGAACGCCCTGCATACGTAATTAAGTCCTGCATAAGTAACTGCACACCTCAAAAAAAAAATGTTTTGCACCTCATGTAATTTGTTGCGCGTGAAGGATGTTCTCTGGGATAGTATACGCACATTACAAAAACACATTCGTCAAATATGGCGTTGTATTCTGTACAGACGGTGTGTATTTTCATTCCATACTTTCTGTCGGGCCACGAGCAAACTCAATAACTAAAAAATCCTAATGGTGCAAAACTTTTTTGAGGTGTGTACATCCTCGAAGTGTTACCGCAACAGCGGAAGCAGTACGCGAGCGGCAATAAACACGGCATTTAGGGACAAGAAGGTCTCATAAAGTGAAGCAATGCCCGATCACTGGTATCACAGTCAAGGTGACCATCGCAAACGATACGTGATTGAGGAAGGTACAAATACGCTCGACGAACTTTATAAGGAATACTTTATCAAGGACAGTGGAATGCTGCACAGTTGTTTCTAAGCNTTATCAAGGACAGTGGAATGCTGCACAGTTGTTTCTAAGCCGTACAGTGTTTCAGTGCCCGTTTTAAGGGGAATGTGTTCTCGACACAGAATGAATGTATCAAAATTCACTAATATTGATATAGGGCGACGACCAAATGGTTACTGCCGTATTGATTTTGGGGCAGACAGTGACTTTCACGAAAGCACGAGGCGAGAACTTATCTTACAACGAGCCAGATCTGAACAAAGTGACAAATCAGGTGGAAATATTTTGGTGTTAATCACGTATCGGGAACCATTCTACCAAGTTGAGCCAGATTTTGAATGATNAAATCAGGTGGAAATATTTTGGTGTTAATCACGTATCGGGAACCATTCTACCAAGTTGAGCCAGATTTTGAATGATGATTAGTTCTCGGCGAAAACCCTGCGTTTAGAAATATTTCCGTAACTAGCCCACCGTTTTGGAAGATAACGCCATGTGATTAAACCTCTTACATCATATCTCGAAAACGACTGAATCGATTAACACTGAATCTGGCAACGAAATTTTGCTATAACNAAAAAAAAAAAAAAAAAAATTAAGGCCCGAGTTTAATAAGTAAATACAAGTATAATTTTTTGGCAAGCTATCCTTTGGTAGCCAAAAGAATCCTCATTAAATCGTTCAAGCTGCTGGGGCAACCAAACATTTATTTAAATTCACTCTTTGATAATGTTTCTATTGAAGCCCATTAATNAAAAAAAAAAAAAAAAACCATTGAAAACGCTTGTGCGTCATCTAGTGTCGTGTTCGACTCGGTGGACTGCTGACCGATGTCGGACGCTTTAGTAGCGACTTTGCGCACGGGAACAGAGATAATGGAATAATGTTATCATTGTGTTCCAATATTTAAGTTTAAGTTACTGGAGGAAATAATTTTACCGGAAATGTTGACATAACATGACGCATGCGGAAAATATCAGAGTAATCTAGTGTGTTGTGAGAAACACGAGCTCAAATAAAGTCACTGGTAAGTTGTGCGTATGCACTTTATCATTTAGAGATCAAATACCACTAATTATTGTTTACTCCTACCAGAAAAATACGGAATCGAGGAATCTGCATTTAAAACGAACTGTTGAAGGACGAATACATACTACTGAACGCCCTGCATACGTAATTAAGTTTAATAAGAACAAAAGCAAAACTGCACACCTAAAAAAAAAAAAAATGTTTTGCACCTCATGTAATTTGTTGCGCGTGAAGGATGTTCTCTGGGATAGTATACGCACATTACAAAAACACATTCGTCAAATATGGCGTTGTATTCTGTACAGACGGTGTGTATTTTCATTCCATACTTTCTGTCGGGCCACGAGCAAACTCAATAACTAAAAAATCCTAATGGTGCAAAACTTTTTTGAGGTGTGTACATCCTCGAAGTGTTACCGCAACAGCGGAAGCAGTACGCGAGCGGCAATAAACACGGCATTTAGGGACAAGAAGGTCTCATAAAGTGAAGCAATGCCCGATCACTGGTATCACAGTCAAGGTGACCATCGCAAACGATACGTGATTGAGGAAGGTACAAATACGCTCGACGAACTTTATAAGGAATACTTGATTAAGGACAGTGGAATGTTGCACAGTTGTTTCTTAAGCCGCACAGTGTTTCAGTGCCCGTTTTAAGGGGAACGTGTTCTCGACACAGAATGAATGTATCAAAATGTACCAATATTGGTATGGGGCGACGACCAAATGGTTACTGCCGTATTGATTTTAGGGCAGACAGTGACTTTCGCGAAAGCACGAGGCGAGAACTTATCTTATAACGAGCCAGATCTGAACAAAGTGACGAATCAGGTGGAAATATTTTGGTGTTAATCACGTATCGGGAACCATTCGACCAAGTTGAGCCAGATTTTGAATGATGATTAGTTCTCGGCGAAAACCCTGCGTTTAGAAATATTTCCGTAACTAGCCCACCGTTTTGGAAGATAACGCCATGTGATTAAACCTCTTACATCATATCTCGAAAACGACTGAATCGATTAACACTGAATCTGGCAACGAAATTTTGCTATAATAAGACGTCCTAAACGTATGTGGTTTTAGTGGATCAGGCACCTATTTTCGAAATGGCGGGCAACCAATTTTTTTTTAGGTTAGAATGCCATCCCAACCGAAACGAATCATTCGACCACTTTGAAATAAACTTTGTACGCTAGCNTTTTTTTTTAGGTTAGAATGCCATCCCAACCGAAACGAATCATTCGACCACTTTGAAATAAACTTTGTACGCTAGCGGTATATCGGGAGATCATTAAATGATCTGATCCAGCCTGCATATTCTTGTAGACTGTGGCAAACTGTAAAAATTTTTATGAATTCTGAACACACGCAAGTCTGAAGAACACAGTTTTACACATCTCTGATTGAATCATTCTTTGCTCGGAACCACTACTTTCAAATACTTCCTTGCGTCTTCCTAAAATTACAGTTATACCATAAACAGTGGCCCAATGATATAATATAGAGGGACATGTCTACTGGTGAGTAATATGAGCGGGTTAGTAGTTAAATATAGCCGATACTTGAAAATGGCTGCTGGCCGAGGATACATAAGCTATTTTCGTTTGCGACATATTGACTGTTATGTCGTGGCTGCCATCTTGACTTTATGCCGCTATCTTGTTCCAATTCGCCATTTTTTTTCGGTTCGAAATTTTACCATATTTCCTCNGCCATCTTGACTTTATGCCGCTATCTTGTTCCAATTCGCCATTTTTTTTCGGTTCGAAATTTTACCATATTTCCTCCAAATCTCTCGAAATTGCATAATAACCTGCGAAATGTACAATTTTCTTTGGAAATTGCAGAAGTTTCTTTTTAATTTATCCCCCTCTCCCCCACCCCACTATTGTACCCATGCNGCCATCTTGACTTTATGCCGCTATCTTGTTCCAATTCGCCATTTTTTTTCGGTTCGAAATTTTACCATATTTCCTCTAAAGCTCTCGAAATTGCATAATAACCTGCGAAATGTCCAATTTTCTTTGGAAATTGCAGAAGTTTCTTTTTAATTTATCCCCCTCTCCCCCGCCCCACCATTGTACCCATGCATCCACCATATCGAAATATTATAAAATACACACTCTAATGATGCTTAGTTATAAAAATACACGCACTTTAGCCTGAAGAAAAACCCTTGCAATTTCATGTGACTGAAACCGCGAAAATCGGGGAAAATGCAGCCGCATTAAGGAGTCATTTGGACGTGTTTATAAAAGAAGTTGTGTTTAGTTGTATTATTTATCTTTTAAAAACATAATTATAGCATGCAACGTATCATCGGACGCAACTTTTTAGAATTGTGTATAGTAAGTTAGAAACATTAATTACTCAGTACTCCTTGATGCCATATTGGATATTAAGGGCGTATATGTGAGTAAATACCTTTTTAAAAGTAGGGCTGTCGTACAGAAAGTCACTAGTAGCATATTTTTGAGACTAATTCAAACATGATGCCAGAACCATTAATCACTTGGTATACCCATCGTCAGTACATGAGTAGTTAAGAATTGTTTTTCAAAAGTGTGTCATGTATATCACTAGTCACATAATTTCGAGACCCAGTCAAACATGTCCGAACTGCTGAATACTTGCGCATTCTCAAGGAAACATTAAATTTTATAGCCATTAATATATATTATACACACATAAATTATTTTCTCGAAGTAAATAGTGCGATATTTATACCTTTGAACTCGTTTATCCAACAACAATTCAAAGCAATTACGTACATTTCAAATAGTCTTTTTAAATTCCGTATTTAATTTTTTCGTTTATATTTTACAGCCATGCCAAGTACCGGTAATGTGTCGAGAGTACACTAAACATTGCATAATAAACCTTGAAAATTATAACCATAGGCTCTTTAATCACGTCAAGTGACCACGAACTGAATTCCGTGGCGAATATCTCGGACAACACTATGCACTCCGATATTAGCGTCATAGGTTGATCTCAAAAGTGCTCAATGAACCGCGAACAGCATGTAAGATGTTCTGGTCGGCACTCAACAGCAAGGTGTTACTTGTGAGCGTGGTGAATATGGAGTGGCGGCGGCGAATTGCAGGGGGAAAGAGGAGTGTCCCGAGAAAACCCGCTGGCCAACAGCAACGTCCGCCACGTATCCCACATGCGAAAATCCCGGTGACCACGCCGGGAATCGAGCCCGGTTCGCCTTGGCTGGAGGCGGATAGTCTGCCTGCTACACCACCGCGGCCCCTCACAGTCAGCGGCGTAACATGGACTTCAGATAACAATGTAAAGTATTCTAATGGCTCCCGAGTACTTGGTTGGGAACCTTGTGCGTTTCCCTCGTAGGATACCGGGCATTCCTTGCTGTCAGGATCGTGGTCGTCCTCCACACGGGTTATTGCCCACAGAACCGCACTTCTGCCGTGTTTCTTTGTGATATATGACACGGTGGCGGGGGACACCGTCCACAACTTCCCCGAGATAACTATATTAGTTAATTTTTAGTGACTAAAAACCAGTCCTTGGCGTTTGCAACCCATTCCGTACTTCAATTAGGCGATATGCGATACAGTTGGATGTAGCGCTGCTGTGAAGAAAGTTATATCTCTACATACGTTGTTTGTGAGAGACGACAATAAGCAATATACGTTGTATTAATAATTCAGTTGCTTATATTATTTGCTTATCTTCTATTTACTTAATGCTGTACTAGATATTGTTTGTGTGTGTACATATATATGTATAACGATCACTGTTTAGCAGCTTAGCATGTATCCGTCACAATAATTAATGTCTTAAAAGAGAATAGCGAAAATGATTTAAAAAATAAACAAATTATGCGTTATGTTATATGCATAATAAATATGAGGCTCTATCCACAGTAAATTCGGTTGTGAGGTAAGTACATAAACCGCTAAACTCAATGTGCTTCATCTTAAAAAAAAAAAAAAAAGAAGTCTACGTGAGGACTTGCAACGCCTGTGAGGTAAAAATTACACTTTAAAAAGTACAGCTCGTTGCAGCTTCGTTTTTGATTTTTTGTTGCAGTAAGATAAATTGGTTCACGGGATACAATAAATCACCTTAAAAAATTACAAAAAAAAAACACTACACATTTTTTTTTTTAGATTGATTTAAAACTTTTTGGTTTGCTGCGACAAAAACACCTAAATGTACGCACATTTACATATAAAATGAACACGCATAAAATTATCTGAACTTGACAAACCTAGGCCTTGCTTTGTCGGCTACAAATTTTTACCTTAGTTTGCAATTAAAAAAATATATATATCACTACATAAATGTTTGTAAAAAAATTTACATTTTCTGCTGCATTATACCTGCTCACAAACAGGTATCATTTGTCTATTGGCCGGATGTCTATGGGAGGATACATTCTCTATTTGACTGGGCCTATCAGATAACTTTCGTGACTGGTTGGCAGACACCTCAGATACAAGACTGTTTATTTCTGGACATTTAGAATTTCTCCTGTTTCTTTTGTAAATAATTTCCCGCCAGTATTTTATGACTGTCAAACCACGTGACTCGCTAGTGAAAAGACAGCAGGTGTGCCTGCAACTTGCGTATTTCCGTGACGAGACAAACGTAAAAACCAATTACGTGTGTTCATACTCAAGGCCTTCTTCACATGAACTGTTGCCACGCAATAATGAAGACTAGTTAGTTGCGCCAGGGTCACTTTTTTTTGTTATCATTGTTTGCCAATCGTTACTTGAGCTGTCAGATTCCGCGAACTCCAACACTACGTATTATAAGTACAACATGCTTTTCCTCGCGTGATAAACTCTCCATCACGCCACACCACTTCAGTCATGTGTGGAACAAAAAATAATCTTCAGAAACAACCTTCTTCGTAAAAGCAGCGTCTAAATATTATGAAATCCTGGCGACCAAAGCTTTCTCACTCACCTTAGATGGCGATTATATTGAACTTTATTTCTTCCCATTAAAAACTTGGACCGCCAACAACCCACCCCCCATGTACTTTTCGCCCCTACAGAAGTTGCTTCGGAAGAACTGGAAGCCGACGTTCACGGGATTTTGATGTGCGCTGCATAAGAGGCAGGAGAAAGGAACTTAAAATTTTACCGATTCAGCCTCCCCTTTTGAATAAACACTTAATATTAAAAATGCTACAGAATCATTCAAACCGTCGGTCCACGTTAAGAACGGAGTACGAAATAAATGTGTACGTACTGCGTCTCAAAACGAAAGTAGGTGTTCTTTATGGCGTGTGTGTGTGTGTGCGTGTGTGTGTGCGCGCGCGCGCGTGCGTGAGAGCCGCATAGGAAACATTATCGGAGTGTATATGTGTACGAAATTGTACGTTTTGGAGATATTTTATTTCTGTGTCATGTGCCCAAGGCTTGCAGGATAAAAAGAGAGAGGGGATTTACGATATCAATTTAAATACTAACTGAACTACCCTGCTCTGCCCAGGTATAGTTTTGTCCTTTAATATCTACGCACGTAGGCTTTTCAGGAAATAGTATTTACCTTACTGAATATAACATAACCTTCAAGCCATAGTTTCAGAGAGAGGCTTATCATTTTTTTAATCACAATGTCAGAAGGTAGGATATATTCTATTCACTACAGATAACACAACAGTTACTGAATTAGGGTTCCTGTAGAATTAGTCTGCGACTCCTAATTTACCATATTTTACANCACAATGTCAGAAGGTAATATATATTCTATTCACTACAGATAACACAACAGTTACTGAATTAGGGTTCCTGTCGAATTAGTCTGCGACTCCTAATTTACCATATTTTACAGTGTTGTATTCGCAGTATGGAAATTAATGAGTATTTTGTAAGAAATAGATACAAATATCTACAAGTATTGTACTGAATAGCTTAATTTATATTCCAACTGACGGCGGAACTGTTACATCTGTAGTTAAGCTAAGAATATCTGTGATCAAAACAAAATAACTACATCGTTCAATGAAGAAACATAACCGTTATTGAATAGGTTCTGCTGCAGTGAATTAACATAACGTAATGTTATCTTTAATGAAACAGCTTTGAAACGTATCAACATCACTCCGTACCCAATAGACTTGTGGCGCTACCAGAATAAAATAAAACAAATAATACTAACCTACCATGTTTACATTTCTAGACGTTACAATAGCCTTNGTGGCGCTACCAGAATAAAATAAAACAAATAATACTAACCTACCATGTTTACATTTCTAGACGTTACAATAGCCTTTAAAGCAGGATAAAAAAGGGAATGATTATGTTAAACACAAGTCACATGCAGTTAGAACACGCACGTGTAAGGCCCTTGCTATACAATTGGAACACATTTCCTTCGATGAAGAGAAGAACGAGATTCAAGGTTACGTAAGGGAAAATAAATGTGAAGTTAAAACCCCTTCCTACCAAGCCGGCCGTCGCGAACTTCAAATGGGGAATCAATGTTACACGAAATATTACTTCTCATTGCGTCAATTTTGAAGATGAATATTATTTAAAGCAAAAAACATTTTGACGCAACTTTCTCCAAAAATATTGCTATATAAAATAATTTTTGGAAAAAATTGTTTATTAATTTTTTTTGTTATATGTAAATTTCAGTATTACATTACATAAAAAAAATATATCAAACAAAACAATTGACACGATGTCTTAATATATCAACATGCTTTAAGAAATCTCACGTGGAATAATTTTTGATTGAAATAGTTGTTTTAAAATTGACACAATGAGAAATTAATTTCGTGTAACATTGATTTCCCATTTGAAGTTGGTGGCTGCCGGCTTGATAGGCAGGGCCGTTAAACAGAAAGTCATCTGAACAGGCACGAATACAGGCGCCATGGCGCGCCCAGGCGGCGGCAGCACGAAGCACGCGTGCACGACGAGCATGTCGAGAGAAGATGCGCAGCTTGAACCAGAGCAAGGCGGACAGCAGCAGGTGCTGCAGGAGCGCGGTGAGCTGCGGCTGCGAAACAGCCGACATCACGGCCATCAGCGCCGACATCTGCTGCGCCGGCCCGCACCGCTACAACCTGCGGTTACACTACAACGGCGCCAAGTCAGAACGAATACAGTTGAACATGTGATGGATACGTGAATACGATCCTAGGTTCAGTACTGCGATTCGTTTTCTACGCGTCCGGATCTGAATCGTCTGTACTATTTACTCAACGCTAAGCAGTGTAGCGAACTTTAATTATTCAAGTTTTAACTTTTCTTGCCGTTTCCTATAGTGCTCGTATATCTAGTTTCATGTTCCTTGGTACAATAAAGTAATAAGCAAAAAAAAAAAAAAAAAAAAAAAAACGGGCCACCCTAAAGGTGCCATCGCAGGGGCATGTAAGTGGGTACAGACACAGGACGTGGTAGTATGTTTACAGAAAACATAAAAAAAAATTGTACCACATCTAGCATGTGTTGGAGGGGACCAACACTTGCAGGATACACTTAGTACGGTGTTGGACAACCTGTAGCACGGAGACAGACGCCGATATGGTCGGGCATGGAGGCATTCAGATATCGATGTTCTCTGAAGGAAGATTTAGTCACAGTTGGCACAACTGACCCTCTAAATCCGCCGTAGTTGCCGTCCAATCTGAGAGTTCAGTTGAGAGATTTTGGCGGCTCTTAACAACGAGGTCTTGAGAGACGATGAGGATGAAATGAGGTGAGAATGGAGCAGCGCCGGAATGCAAGGGTGGGGGAAGCGGGAGATCCCCGAGAAAACCCGACGACTAGCGGCATCATCTTGCACGACTCCCACGTACGAAAATTCGGGAGTGACCCGGGCGGGGATTGAACCCAGTTTGCCTTGGTGGGAGGCNCTTGCACGACTCCCACGTACGAAAATTCGGGAGTGACCCGGGCGGGGATTGAACCCAGTTTGCCTTGGTGGGAGGCAAGCACGCTAACCACTCAGCCACCGCAGCCCAATTTGGTCCCAAACGTTCTCGATGGGTGAGAGGTCTGGGGACCTTGGTGGTCAAGGCAGCATGTTGACATCACGAAGGCAGACCACAGATACCCGTGCTGTGTAAGGTAGGACATTAAGTCTGCTGGAAAATGAGATTGTTATCAAGCTGCACCAGGGAAGGAGAGTGTACATGGTTGCAGAATTTCCTGGACGTATCGCCGCATCGTAAGGGTTACTTCATTCACCACTAGTGGGGTGCACCGGTTGTCTGTAACCAGACTGCTGTCATGACACGTCCCTGGATGGCGCGCAGCGACGCCCGTTGAGTGCCTACAGCCTGTCGTACAATGAAACGATCCTCCCTGATGGTTGTCCGCCGGGGTCGACCCGATACATCTCGATGGATGTGTGTGCTCTCCTGTTCCCACTGAGTCCAACACCGACTCTCAGTGTAGGCAGAACAGCTCAAGTGGCGAACAATGCCTCGAAACGCCCAACCTACTTCTCGGAAGGGCGTGCTACTTTTCCACTGAACTTGACTCTGTGGTTCACACTGCTGCTAAGGCCATATTCGGTGTCTTCCAGCTACGAATGACGGAGGGAATTGTACACCCCCTATAGGTACATCCGCGCAAGCAAACNCCATATTCGGTGTCTTCCAGCTACGAATGACGGAGGGAATTGTACACCCCCTATAGGTACATCCGCGCAAGCAAACAGCATTAAACGCAAATGGGATACATGTCGATACTGGCGGTGTACTAGCACGATTCGTTCATGGTGGTCAATAAAATGAGCGTATTTTATCGGGTCGTTAACTACTGTATGGTTGTTGCTGCAAGTGGAACGTTGCCTCACACCACAATGGCCGGGATTCAATTCTTGCCGGCCCAAGTCTAGCTTTCTTACATGCACAAAACTTGATTGTGATTTTTTTCAGGATACTCCCCTTTTACTGCAGTTCGTCATGTTTCCACCTTAGTTTATAGCCGACTAACTACCAAGAGAAGTGTTGTTGTATGGACATTCTGGGTAAGCATTCTGTTGGATCCATGGTTTTCCGAATTCTCTTCAGCCAAATGATGAAACTGTTTTTTAACAATAGCCTTGACTGACTCCTGCTTCGTTCCTACCTGTCCGAAGAACTTAAGTACTTAATCTCTAATGACAGATTTGTCGNAGCCTTGACTGACTCCTGCTTCGTTCCTACCTGTCCGAAGAACTTAAGTACTTAATCTCTAATGACAGATTTGTCGGCGAGACTTGAAGGCGCGGTGGTGTAGTGGTTAGACTACTCGCCTCCCGCCAAGGCGAACCGGGTTCAATTCCCGGCGGGGTCGCCCCCTGATTTTCTCATTTTGAATTCGTGCCGGACGATGCCGTTGGTCAGCGGGTTTTTCTCGGGGATCTCCCTTTTCCCTCGCCCTAGCATTCTGGCGCTGCTCCATTCTCACCCCGCTTCACCCTCAAAGGTTTTTAAGGTATTGATATTAAGAGCCACCCAGATCATTCCCTCACACACTCGATGAGACTTTACACCCTACCTGCCCCAGCCAATGTCATATATATTCTTGAAGATAATTTCATTTTTGAGACACTTTTTTGTATATAGGTTTGTCAACTTGGGGAAAGGGATTATCATATTGGCAGTGTTACGATATTCACCAGGTTTTCTCGGACTACTGTTATATATAATCGGTCACGTAGAGAATCTAGCGCATTAGTTTAGCTCATTAATGACTAAACATGTCGAAATTTAGGAATGGTTTTCCAGACCGCATAGTCATCTTCGTCTGATTTACTGTGTCCTCTAGAAACACGATAAGCAACCTTTTGGAAATATAATTTTATTTATGTACATACAATCAGGAAATAAACATGCGTGTATTCGAAACCACCTTTCCTTCCCGGCTTCTGCTTGGAAACCGCTATGGTATTCGTCATCTGAGATGATTTTGATCCAAGGGCACATTACATTTTTCACTTACACTATCTCTTGTCACATCGCATACTTACAGCGCACAGAGTGGTGCAATCAAGCAGGAAGAACCCACACGCGTGGAACTGGAATCTGTTATGAAATATTTGCATCGAGAGCGTCTTCAACTGGAAACAGACACAAATCCACAGGTCGGATATGTTTCACCCATTTTAGGAGACAAAAAAAAAAGAAAGTGATGGAGATAGGAGTCTTACCCTTCTCTCTGTATGTGGTTCGAAGTTTGAAATAAAACCCCTTTTAAAGTTACTTGTTTTTTACGTACCGAGCGAGGTGAATCAATGGTACAGGACGTTCACACGGTTAATTTACCACTTTTGAAAGCCAGTCTTGGAGTCTACTGTTCATCTAATTTTGTAGGCAACTATCCTTCTTGCTATATATATATATATAAATAAATAAATTAACATGGTCTTGACTGTATTCATGCCTTATCCAAATTAAACCATGAAAATGTTAGACGTATATAGTGTAATAATATGTGGATTCATATAGTAATGTGCATTAAAAAAAAATAAAATTAACTTCACAATCAATAAAAAATTTATATATGTATTTATATACACATGCATATAGACATATATGTGTATCTACAATAATATAGCAACAAATTTCGATAGGTTATTCCTGAGGTGGAAACAGAAAAATTGAGATAGGCAATCCATGGTCCAGGACAAATAGCAAAAGCGGTAGACGCTTCAAAATTTCAGAAAACATAATCAGTTTAACGTTACCTGAGTGGTCGGGGATAGTAATGCGGACGTCGTCCGGCGACTATTGACATGGTCAAGCACTGGCTCGGTGAATTTCCCATCCCGAGTTGGGAAAGCCAACTTGACGTGCGGTGTTACCAGAGCTGAGGATGTATTAAATATGTGCCTGGCACCACAGCTCTGTGGTGAGCTGATGAAATGAGGGCCGTTTCGGTCGTGGCCTAGGGGACACTGGTAAACACTCTGTCACACACGATGGCGAGGCTGTAGGCCGCCTCGCACGCCTTAATTAAATTACAAATAAAACACATACGATGCTTGTGGAGTTATTTATTCCTTGAAACTCCTTGAGACACAACTATAATACAAAACACGTGGCCTTAATGGCCCGGAAACTGCGAGCGACCACGTGGTCTTAAAATGTGAAACGCGACTGCACTTAACAATTCTCCGATAAGAATAACGTCACTCCCCCCTCGATGCTATAACAAATAAAACAATGATTCGGTTTGTGACGTCTATGCCAATGAGTATGAGTTCAGCTGAAGATGTCCGCACCAAGGGCCTTTGCGGAGCGAGAGACTTACACATCTTGATGTGTTGAAGTGCTGAAGAGAACTGTGAGGAAGCGTGCGCCGGCTTCCACCACCTGAGCGCAGCCGACACCATGCAGCGAAACGATGAAGTACAATGTACACTAAAAAATGATAATGAGATGAAAGTGACATGCATTAAATTAACCTAAGACAACATAATTTTCCCTTAAACAATTACACAATAAAAATGTTTATATTAATTCTAAATGTTTCCATCGAACCAGCCACAGTATTGCCAAGTGTACAATGTCAAATGTTCCTGGCTGTGGCTATGTCGACTGTCTACCATGATGACAAAAATATGATATTAATTATAAACACTGAATAAATACACTGATGCTATTAATAACACTGAATAAATTAGAAACACTGATGCTATTAAAGACACTGAATAAATCAGAAGCACTGATGCAGTTACACTGATACTATTATGCACACTCTCACTCGTGCCCACAAACCTGTCCGCAGAAGCCCTANCGGTGTGGTGTGTCTGGTGCAGTGGAACAGACTGCAACAGTCAGAGTGGGCACAAAGGGGCTCGTGAATGCGCGGTTCACATCACTATGTTAAGAAAAGTCAGAATATTACACAATATTTCTATTTCGAATAGAATGGGCACCAGCTCACTGGGTTAGCACGAAGTCACAGTTCTCAGGATCGTGGGCCAAATGACCGTGCAACTGTATCCCCTGACACACACGGTTCAAATTTACAGGAAAACACAATACAGAATGAGCATAAAAGAATATCCCAACTTTGAAGGTCTATAATATAAAAACCAAACAATCTACCACCTTGATTGACCAATCAAATGAACTGTGGAACGGTAAAGGTTGTTAAACCCCATTAATAAATGTTCAATGTGACCACCATACTCTTGTCAGTATGTCCGGTGCTACGGTTTGGATGGCGTTCGTAACTCTCGGTTTGAGGTGCTGAGGGGGTAGCAGAGTGGTTGTTTCTTCAGTTAGAAGAGGCAGCGGGGAACTTTGACGTGAACCGCACGTTCACGAGTCCTTTTGCCCACTGACTGCCGCAGTATGCCCACACCAGACGCACCACACCGACAGGCTTGTGGGCACGAGTGCATTAGTGTTTATTATTTATTCAGTTTATTTCGTCAGTGTATTTGTAAATAATGTCAGTGTGTAATTCATTTATAATTTGTTTTGTCATCAGGAGACAATTTGCCCAGCCACAGCCAGAGACATGTGACATTCTACATTTGGCAATGCTGTGGCTGGTGCAATGAAAACATTTAGAATAAGTATTATCATTTTTATTATGTATTTGTGTAATTGTAATTATGTTTTGTTGTGTNAGGTGGCCGACAACCTCGGCAACGTGTGTATGACGGAGTGTTACCAGAGTCCCTAGGCTGTCGGCCGAACGACCCTACATCTCATCAGCTCACCGCAGAGCTGTGGCGCCGGGCACACACATATTACTTCACAACTCTGGAAACACCGCAGATCAAGTTGGCTTTATCGTCGTAGCCAAGCTTGGTCACGTCAACTTCATTTTCCAGCAGGATGGTGCGCCAACCCATTGGCACTTATCTGTTCGTGGATACCTGAACAGGATGTTGCAGCAACGTCGGATTGTGTCGAGGAGCAGCTGGTGACCAGGCTCTTCATCACTGACCCCCAAGAAGCCCGGATCTTACCCCGTGCGTTTTTTTCCATGGGGGTATATAAAGGATCAAGTGTTTCGTCCACCATTGACGGCCTCAAAACGAGAATTACGGACGTCATCCAAACTGTAACACCGGACATGCCGACAAGGGTGTGGAACGAGTTTGATTATCATTTAGATGTCGTTCAGGCCACTCGTGGTGGTCACATTGAACATTTATGAATGTATGGTAAACAAACCTCATGGTTTCACGGTTCATTTGATTGGTCAATCAAGGTTGTAGGTGGTTTGGTTTTGATATTATAGACCTTCAAAGTTGGGGTATTCTTTTACACTCAGCCTTTATATAGCCGGGGTTTTCAGGCTCCCCAGCATGCCTTAGTATTACCATTTACCTTATAAATGAAGGGCGCCTCGTTAAGGCGTCGATGAATTCCTGGATAGGGCCAGGACCCAAAATACCACACTAAATGAGAATTCACAAGTTTCTGCTAACCCAAGTAAATTGTATTGCCGAATAGTGTACACAGTTACATGTATACAATGCAAATTAAAGTGAACCTGACTTACAAGGCCTACTGTACAAAAAGNTTAAAGTGAACCTGACTTACAAGGCCTACTGTACAAAAAGGCCAAGAATTGTGCGAAAACTTACAAGAGTAATTAAACCTCCGGGGTTGGCAAATTGAGCTGACGGAGGGGTGCTGCGAACGCGGTGAAGACTGTTGGTAAACTAAATAAACATTCCAGTAAATTATGTTAACCTATTGCAGTTAAGTGTGTCGCTACTAGGCCACCTGAGTTAGAAAGGGTGATGGCTAGTAGGTTATTTAGTTAATTTACTTTAGTGCAGACTAAGGGCACCTGTTGTTATTGCGTTAGGAGTAAACAAATACTAGTATCCTCCATTAGTTAACACACCATTATTTTATTTGTCTGAAGGTAACATAGATATTTACACACACTGGCGAGANCGTATCCTCCATTAGTTAACACACCAGTATTTTATTTGTCTGAAGGTAACATAGATATTTACACACACTGGCGAGACTGAGCCCCACTACAAGTTGTAGGCCTGAAGGGCTGGTGGGTGGAATGCTATGCGTCGGGGAAGGTTGTTTGAATCGAGACGTGTTCACTTATCTGTGATGGCGGCTTTTGGTGAGTTGTCTTCGTTGGTAGTTGAGGCCTGGTGAGTAGGGTGGCCCTTTTTTAGGCCCTCGGACTGGCTCTCATTGGCGTGCTGTACTCTGCTGGCTTCTTCCTTCGGCTTTGACTGACTTGCTTCTGACTTCCCCACCTCGGCACGATGGTAATGATAAAGCCCTTACATTAGTAATCACGAGCTGTCTTCTACTTGGTTTGTCTCGGAAATTTATACATGAAGTTTCGGCTGTTCCTGAGTTCTCTCCCTGGTGATGACACAAATGACTCATTGACTGACTGCTTGCGTCGTCGCCATCCGGCGCACGTCTTCTTGGGGAATGGTGCCTCTCGGTATGGGGCGCCACTCGTTTCTGGGAATTTACTCATAAGTTCTCGGCACTGTTCCCGTCACACGACTGCCTACTCCCGTGTCTCNGTCGCCATCCGGCGCACGTCTTCTTGGGGAATGGTGCCTCTCGGTATGGGGCGCCACTCGTTTCTGGGAATTTACTCATAAGTTCTCGGCACTGTTCCCGTCACACGACTGCCTACTCCCGTGTCTCCTTCGCCTCCCGTCTCGGCGCAACACCTAACTCGTCTCGCGGGTTGCCACCGAACAACTCCCGTCTCGGCTGGCTACAATTGACTCGGTNCCGAACAACTCCCGTCTCGGCTGGCTACAATTGACTCGGCAGAGATCCGAAACCCGGCCTCGACTGGACTGATTCTCGCTGACGCGGGTCCAGCGCCTCTCGACGGCACGGATTCAACTGACTCTGAACACCTGCGAACAACTGACCCCCTGCCTTGTGAATTTAACCCGTCTCCCGCTATATTCAAGTTAGCAGTCAGCAGTTTCTAGAGAGAGAAATCGGGAAATCCCCTGTGTACCTCGTACGTTTTTGTGCATGATTTCGTGTCTCGTCAGCAGCTTGCGCACCCTTACTAAGGTGGAGGGAGGGTGCGGTTACTGTGGCGGGGTTTCCTCGGAGCTGGGTCTGCACTAATTCCTTCGTCGAGGGCCGCATATCAGCTATTTCTCGGGACTTACCCTCTTTCATTCGGCTTCGGTTCTTCCCAGCGTGTCCTTACGCGTCGGGACTATCACGAGGGTGTTTCCTCAGAAGTTTCGTTGTCAGCTGCCTGCCCTGGATAACTGTAGCAGTGTGTGGAAACAGCGCAATGCCTATCCCATGTGCCCGCCACGCGTCAAGTGTTCAGAACAAAGAATGAAAGTCCCCTGCGACGCACGTGCAGCACCTAAGATCCGTGGAATCAGACTGCCGGAGATGGTGCGGGCGAGCGGCGTCCTTGCGGAGTACTAGCTCCACTCCGCGAGGTAATTTAATTAACTGACCTCATTACCACAGAACTTGAAACATATACACATAAAACACTGAAAGGTTCTGAGTGAGTTTTCTTAATTGTGTAGTGTGTTAAAAGAGTTTTGAATTAGGCACTAATTTAAATACAAAACAAGATTGTGTGGTGCTTTACAGAGCACGTGATAAATTTAGGTCTGTAAAATTTTTGTGCACTGTACAACCGGAACGGTCAGGTTGAAAAAAAAAAAAAACTAAATATTTCCTACATCACTAATTAGCTTCATTAAACACACAATTGCACTCGGAAAATTGTATAGAACGCTTCAAATACCCTAGCCTTGCTACTCTACAGCTCAATAAATATGCACGTGGCGTGCATTTATTCTGCGATTACTTCGCAATCTCCTAAGGGCGAATTTCACAAACATTTGCCAGTTGGCGATAAATTCTAATGCTATTACTACACATTCTAACACTTGATTCCTATCCTAATTACACAGATCTCCTTAGGGACACCACAGGCACTCAGTTGGATCATTGGGTATCAGGTCATGACCCGTTCCCAAGTGAACAATGCGGACACGCATTGGGATGCACGACTAGCGTGTTCCTCCGGCCGTACTGGTGCAGCGACTCCGGGTCGATGACGTGATGACAGTGGCCATGCCATACCACGCAGGAGTGGTCCACGTCAAATTATTGTCATATTTACGAAACGGCTTGCGGGACAGAAACAAAGTAACGGTTACTAATTATTTAAACGGTAGTCATTATTAAACGCAATGTTGTGTGTCACATGAACAATTCCCCGACTTTTGACTAGAGTGCATGAAATGCCGGTAAAATTAGCAACATAAATGTATTTTGCAGAAATTGTCTAACTCTCACCCTTTTCGAGTAAAATGTACACGTGTCATTTCACATATATGTGATATTGCCTGCCAGGTTGGCAAGCAGTACTGGATGTTTGCGTGCCACGCCATAGTGCTGTTTCGACATTACATACAGGTGGTTTGTTGCAGAACTGAATCGTAGCTTGTTTCGAATAATGGGGTTTCTAATAGGCGTAGAAAAATGGTGTGGGTCATGATTTTCCCCTACTCTCATTGTCAGTACTGTAGTTTCCCTCCCTAATATAGGAGGGAACTGTATAATAAAAACCTACACTTCACTGCATGTTGCATGCATTCTACAACAAGTCGACATGGCGAAGCATACAAACTCAGAAATGACAGACATGGTTCTACTTTATGGTGAAGTTAAAGGTAGTGCACAAGCTGCTGTACAATTGTACAGCGAGAGGTTTCCAGCGTGGCAGTAACATCACCACGAGCTCTTCACAACTGTCACTCGGAGACTGCGTGAAACAGGTACGTTTAAGACACGAGGTGGGTCTGGTCACCCGAGGAATGTCCGTACACCAAATGTGGAAGAAGTACCAAGTATTGTGGAGGAAAACCCATCGAAAAGCATCCGCGCCATTGCGCACGGAATGTGTGTGTCCCATTCCACTGTATGACATGTCCTGTACGAGCAGTTGCTTCGTGCCTACCACGGGCGGAAGGTGCCGGCATTGGGATCCGCAGATTTCACGTCACGTGATTTTTCGCAGTGGTGTCTTCAACAGTGCAGTTCATTTTATTACCATTGTATTGTTTACTGATGAAGTGACAGTCACAATAGACGGTTATTTTAACAGCAGGAACAGTCGCCTGGGTTTGAGTCCTTGTACGGCCATTCACGATGCCATGTGAGATGTGTACAATAGTGTTATGGCAGAAGAGTAGGCCTGGCCAAAAGCACATGTGCTTATAGTCCAGCTTCAAGTAGACCATTCCCAATGGCATTTGTGGGCATTTGCTCTGTTCTCTGGTGTGGATGTGGTAGTATGCCAGTGCTACCCTAAAAATGTGCCCATCTTGTGTATCTGTACTATGAAGCCATCCTGAACCTTGTCTGGGGGTTTGGTTCTGTTAAACTGACCACAGTTGTTAACATTGCGTTACTATTGTTGCATGGTCAAAATGTGCAGCAATTTGTCTATACATCCATCCTGCCTCATACTAATGATGTTGCCTCTCTCAAATTGCTGCAAATGCTCAACACAGGCATGAAACCATCTTAAAGGCTTGGCAATAGCTCAACTGTCACACGTGTGCAACATCGACCTGGTAAACATCCCCTTCCAGAGTAGAGGTATACTGTATATTGAGCACCTAGCTTCTAATGGTTTAACGGTAAGGTGATGTACTGTTTTCAGGTGGATAATGCCTGGAGAATGGAATGGTGTTTTCAGGTCCAATAATACAAGCAGAACACACACACTGTGCGCGTGCATGCCGGTTCATGATGTAACCATCACCCAGGCTTTCAGATATCCTGCTAACAGTGTACATGTTTAAGGCCACATGCTGCTGCTACTACTCGATGTACTCTTTGTGGTGTTCAACAACTGCTTTGTCCATCACGATCCCCAAGACTTCTCTCCATTGAAATGATGGGGATGAAGTCTGACCCAAGCCAGGGAATTTTTAAGTATACACAAACAAGCCACTGATATAGGCCATTCACGGTTACTTCACACTTTTCTGAAGCCCTGGTAAAGATATACTTTTGGTTACCAATTACGTATCCTTCCGCTACATGTAAACAAACATAAACACTGCCATATGACTAATACGTTTTAACTGTCAAATGCTTTGTTTACCGTTTGGAACTGTTCAAATAATTCTGTCATTTTTCAAATGCCATTTCANTCAGATATCCTGCGAACAGTGTACATGTTTAAGGCCACATGCTGCTGCTACTACTCGATGCACTCTTTGTGGTGTTCAACAACTGCTTTGGCCATCACGATCCCCAAGACTTCTCTCCATTGAAATGATGGGGATGAAGTCTGGCCCAGGCCAGGGAATTTTTCAGTATACACAAACAAGCCACTGATATAGGCCATTCACGGTTACTTCACACTTTTCTGAAGCCCTGCTAAAGTTATACTTCTGGTTACCAATTACGTATCCTTCCGCTACATGTAAACATAAACACTGCCATGTGACCAATACGTTTTAACTGTCAAATGCTTTGTTTACTGTTTGGAACGGNATACGAATGTTTACAATTTAGGTCTATAACCATATTTAGGTCAGCTTTATAACTTTTTGACAATGTCTGTATCGACAACTGTTCTTACGGTTATTATTTTACATTGTAAACATGTTTGTTATACGCGTATAGCACATTACACGTAATGCACGTTAATATTTGTGCAGTGACTGTGTTTAACCCTGTTACAACTGCANACGAATGTTTACAATTTAGGCCTATAACCATATTTAGGTCAGCTTTATAACTTTTTGACAATGTCTGTATCAACAATTGTTCTTACGGTTATTATTTTACATTGTAAACATATTTGTTATACACGTAATGCACGTTAATATTTGTGCCATGACTGTGTTTAACCCTGTTATCACTGCGGGTGAAAGAACTGTACTATTTAACCTCTTGTTGTTGAAATATTTTGGATTATTTCTTTAAAAGGACGGTCTCAGTTAGAATAAATATTAAAACGAAGGAACAGCCAATCCAACGAAAAGACACAGTAAATTCAAGCACGCAACTCATGCCGCTTATATTTTGTACGTAGCAGCGACAAACTTAAAAGATAGTGGTGATCATGCACACAAATAAGCCTACCGTAACTTTTACTCCGCTAATATTTCTATGCATTGGTTCTTACTGTTTGCTAGGTTTATTTAATTATTTATTTAAATTTATCTGGCTGGGCTTAGTATTTTGTTGGCATTGTGGCAAACATTCAAATCACAGAAACGTAAGCACGTTACACAATTGTGTTTCAAACACCTAGGGCAAACNGCACGCAACTCATGTCGCTTATATTTTGTATGTAGCAGCGACAAACTTAAAAGATAGTGGTGAACATGCACACAAATAAGCCTACCATAACTTTTACTCCGCTAATATTTCTATGCATTGGTTCTTACTGTTCGCTAGGTTTATTTAATTATTTATTTAAATTTATCTGGCTGGGCTTAGTATTTTGTTGGCATTGTGGCAAACATTCAAATCACAGAAACGTAAGCACGTTACACAATTGTGTTTCAAACACCTATGGCAAAGTTACGTTGTGATAAATAAACAGACATTACTTTCAAAACATTAATTTCATCATAAAAACCGTTTACGTGTTAAAACATATAAATTTCGAAAGTCTAATATTTGCAATCACATACACACTGGTCCAACGTAACGTAAAGACACAATACTCTTTCACACATAGCGGTCACGACGCAGATTACAGTATAGTTACACCTGTCGTAGAAAAACTGATTTATCACAACATCGTAACTTGCCTAGGTAGGTTTAAAAATCCCAACATGTAGAAACTTGATATGGTAGTTTTATTTTTCACAAGANCATCGTAACTTGCCTAGGTAGGTTTAAAAATCCCAACATGTAGAAACTTGATATGGTAGTTTTATTTTTCACAAGAGAAAATGACGCTTCATTCAGTCTCTTTTTTCTATTAGCAAGACGCCGTCGCCAGTTGCCACTTCTGCCAACTTCGGATTTGTAACCGTCCCGCCATTACATTTAAATATATAATAATAATTATTCAAACAATAAAATCTCGTTTCAGTCGTAAATTAAAAATTCAAAAATCATTATTTTTGCTGTAATAAGTATGAAATACGCTAAAATTGAAAATATGTATAATTTTTTTGCTGCTACTAGTGGTGCGAAACTTCCCCCGAGAGAGAGAGAGAGAAAAAGAGAAAGAGAACGAGAGAGAAAGAGAGAGAAAGAGACAAGCTCCGCTCCGCCTACTCACTTCTTCCTCTGACGAAAAAAAAACCGCCATGTCACTAGGGCCTACGCACCGTAATTTGCGCTGATTTTTTTTAACTGTAACAATGAAATATATTTCCTTCAGTGCTACCTAATTATACTAATTATATCAATAGGCAACATTTAATTTACAAATACATACGAAAAAACAAGGTTAAAACAATATTTTATCTGTGAACTGTTTATTACTAGCCGTTGCCAACACATTGCTGCGCTCACGGTTTTTAATTCGTATTTAATACGAAATAAGTATTACAAGTTATAGAAGATACTAAGTTAAAGTTTCATTTATTAAAGAATACAATAATTTAAAGTTAATCACAGTGCTATATATTTGTTTTTACAAGTTATTTAAAACACAGGTTGACATGTAACTCCTAGGGTGATTTTTCAAAGGTTCTTTTCAAAAGTATCGAAGATACCGTGAATGGATTATACACATCTTCAAGCAATGCTGACAGGGCCATGACACGACAATTCAAACATCTATACTTCATTAGCAGCTAAACCAAGAAGTACAGCGAAGGTGGGATACTATAACCCCGAGACACATCCAGAATTTGTACGACAGGTTACACGCCAGAATTGCTGCAGTGGTAATGTTCTGGATGTCCCCTAGACTTGATGCTTTTCTTTATGAGTAGACATCCTGTTGAACTAACAGAATGCTGTTCATACAATAAAAGTAGCAATGGTCTCCTGGATGGTTGGCATACATACGCATTATAAAATCAGAATGAGGAATGCGACAGCACTCCCAAATACACACAACTCTGTAGGGGCAATATCAAGTAATGAGAAAATATATGCTGCATGCATAAAAAAATTCCCTGTAATTGTTTTTACACACAATTATATATAACATTGTATGTCCTCTTTGTTCTAAATAATGTTTTTTTTTAAACATAGCAGTCTCACATTTTCACCATTCTTTCAAGTATCTTAAACCAAAAAAAACAACTAAAAAATGCCAAATAAATTTACTACAGTTTAGTAATGCCAACTGACAGTGCATTAGCAAAACATTTTATTTATAGGTATGTATATTGCAACGGCAGTCCTCATCCAGACAAGGTGTTTTATGCAGCGTGCAGGAATTTCTCCACACTCCAACTAAAACTCCACTGTATCTGTGTCACAAAAATGTGCTATGATCATTTATTTGTTTCATGGTCTGCCATAGTCCTTCCATGTCAAATATACGAGGATAAACACAGTTCTATTAAGGTGACAAAAATTCTACAACACCAACCAATCAGAATTACTGTTTGAAACAATTAACTGTTTCAGCACATCCATCACTTCAGGCACACACTTTACTTTACACATCACATTTACTTACTTCAAAGTTGTTTATGAATAATGAATGATTAAACGACTGAAAATTAATTAGATGCCTAATTATTAAAATATTTATCAATGTCAAAATACAAAACATACTTAATTACGTACAATCAATTTCATGTAAACACAATAAATTTATGCAAATGCATGTAGGACAATTACCCTTCGATAACATTTTTTGACAATCAGAACACACATTCACACTCCCTTGGGAATATATATTCCAATGAGAAAACCAGATTATCAGTTTTTAAAATATTAAACACACACAGTTTTTATTTCGGTAGAANTCTTTTTTCTATTAGCAAGACGCCGTCGCCAGTTGCCACTTCTGCCAACTTCGGATTTGTAACCGTCCCGCCATTATATTTAAATATATAATAATTATTCAAACAATAAAATCTTGTTTCAGTCGTAAATTAAAAATTCAAAAATCATTATTTTTGCTGTAACACGTATGAAATACGCTAAAATTGAAAATATGTATAATTTTTTTGCTGCTACTAGTGGTGCGAAACGTCCAGTGAGCTCCACCCATGAGAGGAGGAGCTCACCCCTGCACCGCAGAGCGCCCGCGGGCAGGTGGAATATATGTTCGCATACAGTCGCAGAACGGCAGTTTATTCTCCGCAGCTAACTCCACCCCCTCGAGTGCTGAAAAGCTCTCTGCAGACGACAACCTCCAGTATGAACACCGCTACCAACCAGACATCTTCATGACCTTCACCCCTTGAACATCCACTACCCTTCTGGTAGTGCCACCTGAGTCCCTTCTGGTCAA
>NQII01005003.1:82165-135303 GCA_002778355.1 Clitarchus hookeri | reverse complement strand
CCATGTCACTAGGGCCTACGCACCGTAATTTGCGCTGATTTTTTTTAACTGTAACAATGAAATATATTTCCTTCAGTGCTACCTAATTATACTAATTATATCAATAGGCAACGTTTAATTTACAAATACATACGAAAAAACAAGGTTAAAACAATATTTTATCTGTGAACTGTTTATTACTAGCCGTTGCCAACACATCGCTGCTCTCACGGTTTTTAATTCGTATTTAATACGAAATAAGTATTACAAGTTATAGAAGATACTAAGTTAAAGTTTCATTTATTAAAGAATACAATAATTTAAAGTTAATCACAGTGCTATACATTTGTTTTTACAAGTTATTTAAAACACAGGGTGACATGTAACTCCTAGGGTGATTTTTCAAAGGTTCTTTTCAAAAGTATCGAAGATACCGTGAATGGATTATACACATCTTCAAGCAATGCTGACAGGGCCATGACACGACAATTCAAACATCTATACTTCATTAGCAGCTAAACCAAGAAGTACAGCGAAGGTGGGATACTATAACCCCGAGACACATCCAGAATTTGTACGACAGGTTACACGCCAGAATTGCTGCAGTGGTAATGTTCTGGATGTCCCCTAGACTTGATGCTTTTCTTTATGAGTNGACAGGTTACACGCCAGAATTGCTGCAGTGGTAATGTTCTGGATGTCCCCTAGACTTGATGCTTTTCTTTATGAGTGGACATCCTGTTGAACTAACAGAGTGCTATTCATACAATAAAAGTAGCAATGGTCTCCTGGATGGTTGGCAGACATACGCATTATAAAATCAGAATGAGGAATGCGACAGCACTACCAAATACACACAACTCTGTAGGGGCAATATCAAGTAATGAGAAAATATATGCTGCATGCATAAAAAAAATTCCCTGTAATTGTTTTCACACAATTATATATAACATTGTATGTCCTCTTTGTTCTAAATAATAACGTTTTTTTTTTAAACATAGCAGTCTCACATTTTCACCATTCTTTCTAGTATCTTAAATCAAAGAAAACACACTCCAAATAGAACAACTCAAAAATGCCAACTAAATTTACTACAGTTTAGTAATGCCAACTGACAGTGCATTAGCAAAACATTTTATTTATAGGTATGTATATTGCAACGGCAGTCCTCATCCAGACAAGGTGTTTTATGCAGCGTGCAGGAATTTCTCCACACTCCAACTAAAACTCCACTGTATCTGTGTCACAGAAATGTGGTATGATCATTTATTTGTTTCATGGTCTGCCATAGTCCTTCCATGTCAAATATACGAGGATAAACACAGTTCTATTAAGGTGACAAAAATTCTACAACACCAACCCATCAGAATTAAATTAAACTCTTATAAGCATTACTGTTTATAACAATTAACTGTTTCAGCACATCCATCACTTCAGGCACACACTTTACTTTACACATCACATTTACTTACTTCAAAGTTGTTTATGAATAATGAATGATTAAACGACTGAAAATTAATTAGATGCCTAATTATTAAAATATTTATCAATGTCAAAATACAAAACATACTTAATTACGTACAATCAATTTCATGTAAACACAATTAATTTATGCAAATGCATGTAGGACAATTACCCTTCGATAACATTTTTTGACAATCAGAACACACATTCACACTCCCTTGGGAATATATATATTCCAATGAGAAAACCAGATTATCAGTTTTTAAAATATTAAACACACACAGTTTTTATTTCGGTAGAAATAATATAAAAAAATTTTTCCATCACAACTTTTTCAAACTGTTTACAAACACTGATGAACCTTAACCACAAAATACATCTTGTAGACATGTCTTCCTTCCTGACATTTAATAATAAAATATTCACTAAAATCATCACTTCTTCTTCTTGGTAATGACTGGTTGATGGACTACCACTGGGGTCGCATGAGTCTGCTGTGAGATGCGATTAACGTAGAAAAGCGCAACCAGGGAAAATATTAGACTGGAAAACAAACAAAAAAAAACATTTACTCTACTACTTGCCATCTTGGGAATAAAGTACAAAAATGCAGTATGCAGTAGGTCCACTGCTGTCCTCTAACCACGTACTTTCATACATCTACACCACAGAATACCAAAAGCTCAGTGAGAAAAGAGAATTGCTTTCCTTTAAAAGGTTGAGTGATTACGATGGAAATTAGAAAATAAGCAGACTTGCACTGAAGGCAACTAATGCTACAGTAACAAACTGCTTAAAAGACAATGTACAGTAAACTCCAGATTTACCGGGGGCGGCTTGATCGGGTTGCGGCTTAACCATGGAGCCACTAGTTCAAAGTCAAATAGTGAATAGCTACTGCCAGTTGCGCGTCGCTGCTATTAATAACCCATGTGTGCGCTGTTAATTTCCAGGCTGCAGTTGAGCGATGCAGTACTGATTAATTTTAATATTAAAAGTGTTCATGAAAATATGTGAAACTTGGAAGTATTAGAAATTCTGTGAAATTGTCAGAGACAGCACATTTTTGTTAATAATAAAATATTTCACGATTAAAACTGGCAATCGTACATGCACCATGGCACCGAGCGCAACTGGATGACAAAATATCACATTAACATAAATATTATTTGCCGCAAAAATGATTCCATTGCAAAAACCATCTGGTTTTATTAAATAAATAAATAACATTTATTTTAACTTTGTTGGTGAAGTGGAAGGGGAGAGAAAAAAAAAAAAAATTGCCATCCGACCTCAGAAAGGCTATTAGCAAGCAGAATCACTTCACACGGAAATATGTTAAGTTAAAATATTTATAGGGCTCGTGGAAAATTTAAAACTCTGAGAATTTGTTTGCATATTTGCATTTTACACATGAAAAACGAGTCATTTCATAGGAGTGTGATTTCCAAAGTGAGCCACGCGTACTAGCCAACAGATGGCAGCACAGTAGCCTATTTAGCTGCTTTTGCAAAGTATATGCATCACGTCCTTTTAAAAGTAAATTTTTCATCTCGTGCGGGCTCTAAGCAAGACGGGTTTGAAATATACCATGTCAAATTAATGTAGAAATATTTGAAAAATACTCTGCGATAGATGTGCGGCCTCTTCAATTAATATGAAGCATGCACTTCGCGACGTTAGCAGCAAGCACGAGCTACGCCCTATGAAGAAGAGACAAACAAAACTAAACTATCGCATATTGTGTTCCATTTCATTTATTTAACACCTACACATTATTCCAGAACGAAGTTTAATTTGTTACACTAATAACAGCTGTTTTTTGATATAAAATACATAGACATTTTGCCCACAATCTCCTTCCTGCCCGCATATTTCTCCAATTTCTGTAGTGTAAATGTAGGCTGTCAATATAGCCAACGTGAAATTTTCTGGCAATCGTTCACGCATCAGTTGATACAGGATTTTGTGTATGTTAATAGCATTTATGATGTTGCCACATACTGTATGTCAAAAAATTAAAATCTTATGTGACTATATTACTTGTTTTTATAACCTACGTGTACAGTATGTATGTTTAACATAAACATCTTCCCCACCAAAAATTGCTTTAACCGTGAATATCAGTTACCCGGGAACCCTTAGCAAGTTATTACCCTGGAAAATCAGGAGTTTACTATATTTTATTTGTAAAGTGTTCTATTGCAACATAGTGCAATCTGTTTCAGAAACAAGTGGGTAATAATACATGAAATAACAGAATAATACATGAAATAACAGCAACTGTGCTCCTGGTATAATACAACCACTAAAACGACACTTGGTTTTCCAGATGTAGATTTCTAGATTATATAACTGTGAAAATAGATAATCATTTTCTTCTTTCATAACGTGGTTCAAAATTTTAAAACATTTTTAATTTTTTTTATAAAATGTGCATTTTAAAAGGTTATTAATATGCTTTACAACTAAATAATAATTGAATCATTATAACATTAGTTTTGCGAAAGTGACATGGGTATTGTTTGTGTGTGGTAATTTCAAAACTTACACAACAACAAAACTAAACACTTTACTGAATGCTAAGTAAAAATTATTGAAAACAAGATGCGACTACAATTACAAGTAAACAGTATTTACCATGTGGTTGTGCACACCCTGTGCACCATTCCTGATGCTGTCATGGCAACGGCAAGACATAATACCACTGCAACAAGAACAAATTCAATCAAAAACTACTCAAATTCTACTACAACACAATTTGCTAAAATATGCAGAGTGGGGAAGGAAAAAATCTTCCTCCTAAAGAAAAGTAAAATATTTTATTTATGTGACTTACACCAACCGTCGTGCACCCATGATTAACATATCAATCTGAGGTGGTGTGGAAGATGGTTTAATTTATTTGTTGAAATAACAGGTGGACAGGAAAGCCTACCATGTAAGAATTTACGTATGCAAATTGTTCACGAAAACCACCAACAAACTCCTTCGAGTGATTCTTTACATAAATATAGACTAAAAGTATACGCATGACATTTAGGCTAACTTGCTTCCTAAGGATGGCAAACACTCATAAGGGTGCAGATGAGCAGAGGTTTATTGTGAACAGCACAGGACCACATATATTTAGACCTCTGAAAGTATGCTTAGAGTACCAGTAAATAAATAAAAAAATAAAACACCAACACCTACACTCACGCATGCAGACGTGCTCACGCACGCGCACACACACAATAGGGAGGTATTGCACTTGCCTCCAATACGACTGGATACACGCGGGTGGCAACCATAATTTTTCCCATACCCTAATAACTTATGTACACAGACAGTAACTATCTGTAAATGTGTATATTTATTTACTGGTACGCTACATGTACTTTCGGAGGTCTTTTTTGGCCTCATGCTATTTGCAATAAACCTGTCACCCATCTCCACATTTATGGGTGTACCATCCTTAGGAAGTGAGTTAGGCCAAATGTCATGCGTATACTTTTTGTCTATATTTGTGTGAGAGATCACTTGCAAAGTTTGTCTGTGATTTTTGTGAACCTCGTATATAAGAGAGCAGGGATGGGTTGAATACCACTTTTGGCAGATAAGTAGATAAGGATCAACATCTTTAACAGTAGGGTCANAAGAGAGCAGGGATGGGTTGAATACCACTTTTGGCAGATAAGTAGATAAGGATCAACATCTTTAACAGTAGGGTCATTGCAGATGGAACAGTTTAGAAAAGCAAATCTCACACAATGTCTAGGGCCTCAGAAAAGTTCTGCGTCGAGCTTGCACCCCATTGCCAAGTGCCATACAAGTCCAACAAATGGATGATGCGAGTATATTGGATTGGCCATACATCCACAAAAAGAATGAAGCTACACCAAAGCATAATAAGGCCTGCAAGAGTACCAGAAGTTGTGGAAGCTCCATGCCCAGGTAAAAGGGTGGTACAAAACCCATGGTATTGGCACTCTGGGACAGGCCATGTGAATGGCCCAATGAAGAGGTCATGTAGCCCCGAAACCTCAAGACTACAGAAGCATTCTTCAGTACAAATGAGAGATGCCAGAGGACCCACAAAGGGTTTTTGTTGTACACCCTGGCAGAGTTTGAGAATGCTGCTAGAAGGTATGTTGGAATCTATCTGGAGGAACCAGGAGCCCTGGTCTCAAAGAGTTTTCTGCACATGTGTCTACATCTGGACACCCAGCAATCTGAGCTGAGAGTTGCAGGGATCCTGGGGGTGGGAACCTATGCAAGGGGCGACAGCAACACTGCCTAGCCTAACACGCTTCAGCAGCAATGCAATCAACACAGATGTGAAGACATAATAGCCAATGCCACCACAGCCACCTATGATGACTCCCCGACATGAGTCGAGCCACAAACCAACCTTTGGCTTCAATACCAGAATGTGACAGAGAGTTCAGAGGAGCCTCCTACCTACTCCATCTTCTTCTCTGTATCGGCCACAAGCAATACGAGTGTCTGGCAACAAGAGCTTCTCCTCCTCTTCCTTCTCCACTAGCAGCCACCTTCTGCCAACACGTGTATGACCTTGCTGAGGCACACCTGCCTTGAAATGAACCCAATGTACAGCCCAACAGCTGCATCTACCTGTGGGAGTAAAGTGGCGTGCGGCATGAGGCCAGTGGCTTCTGCCTACATCATGCATGTGTGCTGAGTGGCTTACCTCGTGGTGGACGAAAACCTCTAACAGTGCATGGCACAGAGACAAGAAGTGAGATCAAAAGGGGTATTGCAACCCCTCTGCATTACAAGGGGCAGGTCACACAGTGATAGGAGAGACATCAGGGATGTGCCAAGAAAGGTTGTTGCCATATAGGGAAGCAAGTTATGATCTGTATATTGTTACATTTTGCTGCTCTTCATCACTTTCACTTCCTTTGTCCTGTCCTGCTCACGAGAGCGAAGAAAGTCAGGCGAATATAATATAAGCGTGTGGCAATCCATAAAGGCAAGCTACAGTGTGCCGCTACAATAAGTCTATCGCAACTCGCACGCTCCTTACCTTCAGCGGATGGAATGTCCACAGTTATCCGAAAGAATGTTCTGGTTCCTTGCCCCTCTCAGCAAGACTTGAGGTGAGGGAAACCTTCAAGATCGGACTACTGAGATTATTTAAGGTGGAACGAGCCTTTGAGCGGACAGTTTCGAGAGTTTGGGGGATTGTGCAACCTTAAGCAACAAGTGTGACCAGTGGAAGTTAAGTCTGTGGACTGCAAGCATCGGTGCAGTGGAGAGTAAGACTGGTGGGCGGGACTACTGAACTGGATGTGTGAGTGTAGGACTTTTGGAAATGGCAATAGACAAACTGAACATGTGTAAATAATGCGTGAATTAAGTGACTACAACCAATATAGACATTGAATCATCGGAGGAGTGGCCAATCACAGGTAGCTTGGACGGCAGACTGTTGCCCATCTAAAGCAATAGTTTGGAGGAGACATACCATTGTCACACATGAGTGGTTTTAGTCACATTGAAGCACTGAAAAAGCCCTAAAGATTTACAAATTAATTTTATCTTCCTATGATGGTTGCCACAGGCGATAGTGAACATGGGCAGTAAGTGGTCAACATCCCCTGCTCATTGCATCTTGGTGCAGAAGCATAAAAGCGAGCGTGGCCAGTCCATGCATAGGTGTGTCAGCACTTGTGTAATATAGGATAGCTAACTGTCTAGCCATCATTACTGTGATTACTAACTGATTGGCAAGTGATTAATGCCACTGTCACCTTGAGAGCAGTTGTCTCTTCAGTTTGTTTGGAGACAATGGTCACCTTGGTCCATCTGGTGACAGTTGCCACTTCGGTTCAACCAGTGCAGTTGGCTGTCCTCTTAACTACAACAACCCCGAGTCCATGAGGGAGCAGCCACACGATGGGTACAGCAGATGAACCAGTGAGGCAGCCAATGGTGGAAGGTGCACAATGAATGCGAACTCCACCAAATGCAAGAAGTTTAAGGCAACATGCGTTCCCCAGGTTATGGGATGAGCGTCAAGTCTGCCATGCAGGTGGTGGCTAGGGTCTTCACTTTAATAAACTAACTAGCTTCACTTCATTCAAACTACTATAGGTTATTCACGATAAAGTGAGCACTTTCGAAAGCCCTCTCACTTGGAATAATAGTAAATAAATATATANATGGGTACAGCAGATGAACCAGTGAGGCAGCCAATGGTGGAAGGTGCACAATGAATGCGAACTCCACCAAATGCAACAAGTTTAAGGCAACATGCGTTCCCCAGGTTATGGGATGAGCGTCAAGTCTGCCATGCAGGTGGTGGCTAGGGTCTTCACTTTAATAAACTAACTAGCTTCACTTCATTCAAGTNCGTTCCCCAGGTTATGGGATGAGCGTCAAGTCTGCCATGCAGGTGGTGGCTAGGGTCTTCACTTTAATAAACTAACTAGCTTCACTTCATTCAAGCTACTATAGGTTATTCACGATAAAGTGAGCACTTTCGAAAGCCCTCTCACTTGGAATAATAGTAAATAAATATATATTCTATTTTAGCTTTACGCATTAACTTCTGAGTGCGGAGGAATATATACACTGTGTTTCTTACTTAGCAATTCTTATTTAAAAAGGTGGTTAAAGGGTAAAAAATTGCTAAAAGGAACAAGTAACTAGAGCTTCAAAAGTGTTCACTTGACAGTGAATACCCTGTAGTGGTCATATCTTTTCAATCCCTTCCCCATCCTACGCCGGAGCACTGACGGCCATCCCAATGAGTTTGCCAGATGTCGAGGGAGGCGCACATCCAGCTCGATGTCAGGGGGGGATGACCCCGACTGGAGACACACATACATCAAGAAACAGTGGCAGTGCACACAGATAAGGCAACTGCTACTTCAACAGAGGCGCAAGCCAGGTTCCATTCTTCGTCGCCAATGGGAACAAATACGTACAATTGGGGTCAGCACTCTACTACCACAGGCTGCTCCTACCCCGCATTCCTATTTAGACTTGGAAACCACCCCAGAGGAATTGGCCTGGAGAGATTGCCTGATCATAGCAGATTACCCAAGGGAAACCCTCCTTGATGGAAAACATCTAACGACAGCACTTTCATCATAAACTAAGACTTACAAATACAGTTCACCTTTCAGTTTTTTCTATTGTAACCAATTCATGTGTTTTAGTATTGTGTTATAAACTGTACTTATTACAATTCCGCTTTATCAATAAATGTTATATGGTGAGACAACACACACAATATATGTAGCCCAGCAACGTAATGTGGAGCTTAGATTGGCTGACCTTGAACAGTCTAAATTCTACACCATCAGACTGACTGACCTTGAATAGTCAGAAGATCTATATTGATTAAAGTAACATACCTTCAGGAACAAGTTTTGTCTGAAATCCTTTGCCGAATAGTGAGGTCTCTAAATTTCCAACAGCCTGTACAAATCGTTAAGGACATACTCTTTCTGGAAATGAGCACAAAATAATTTTAAACCACACACAAAATTTATTTACTGCCTTACATGCACTCTATATATATATATATATATATAAATATATAATGCATTACACCGCACAATAACACTCAAGACAAAGACAACACGTTTTGACTTAGTTAACATAGCATTACTATCATTTCCAAATATTAAACTGGTAGCGAAACTTGTCGTATACCTAAAACATACTGTACATATGCAAATGCATGTCTCATCCATACTTTTCTTGACTAAGACTACAAATCTATACATTCAGCTTATGTTGTTAGAAAATTCACAGATGCAATGACGAATATTTACCTTCTTCCAAGGTTCTCTGATAGAATAAATTGATAAAACACGAGAAATTTAAGAGTTAAGTTCAATTTTCCAGACAATAACTGTAACAAAACGGTTTGAACTTGTAACCTCCCCAAGCCAAGGTACAAAGCGCACAAGAAAAGGCTACGTGAAAGGGTGCATAACAACTGTTTATGAGCAAATGGCAGATACAGATGCAAATATAACAAGAATACATTATAACATAACATGTGACACCACTTTATAAGTTATGAATAATGATCGTGCAAACCATGGCCTACTATCTCAATCTCTAAACAATTATAATGATAATGGTAAATACAATTTAAATAACACATGACATCATTTCAGAGGTTAAGAGTAATTCTCATGCATCCTATGGCCCCCCAGGGCCTAACACAGAATAATGTGACATGACATGATGATTGCGATTAATGAAATGTTATGCCAGTCCGTCATGACCGTCGAGGCCTAAGCACCTCGGTGCACCCCTTCAAGGCTCACAAACAAAGCTCGAGGCGATTGACAGGAGGTGGCAAGGCAAACAGCGAGTGAAATGGGGATGACAAACAGTGAAGTGACCTCTAGACACAATGTGTACACACATGTAGAAATGCTACGCACAAAGGGAAAAAAAGGGGTAAACTCTAGGCAAAAACAACAGGTGCACTTCTTAACCAGAAACACATTACTTGTCACACCAAAGACTCAAGGGGGTTGCGAGTGATGACTACTTTTCAAATGGGGAGGACAGTCAACAGGGAAGGGTCCCTAACAGCCAAGTAGGGCAGGCACGCCCATCCAACATCATCTTCAACTTTGTTCCAAAATACCAAATCATGGTAACCGAGGCAAAGGTAATTTATGGCACAATGTGCGAGTGCCCGCAAAAGTAGATTAAAACAACAAGGCTACTTCACAGGAAACTTAAACCAAAGGGAATTTAGAAGGCGGTGCTAAAACAAATTTCAAATGTTTGGGTTAAAACTAAAAGGCCATAGCTTACACCTTACCACAGAGGACCGCCGCCATTAGCCCGTCTGACAACCAACATCGCACGTCCCTAAAACGCTACGTAGACTACATATGTAATGTACTCCACTAAGAAACAAGTGCGTCTCACTCAACCGACTGAAGACAAAGCCAACAAGTGAGCATCGTGACTAGAGAAGTCAGGAATATGAGAGCAAAGCAGAGCATAGAGTAAGAAGTGCAAAGAAGTTGCTGGCTGTGTGCCTTGAACGCGAGGGCACTGGCGTCGTATAGTGCGAATGTGACGTTCCTAGCGGCACGAACTATGAAGCAATGGCACTTCCAAGTACAGTAGAAGCATGTTATAAGATTCCTGCTTATAACACCATTATTTCATGGTCCCACCATTACTCCATAAGGCTTAATGGTTTCATTTCCTGGTTATAACAATGTTCAAATTTTTATTTCCTGCTTATAACATAAGTATTTGTTCAATTCCTTGCAGCATCTCAAATTAATTTTTCTCTTAAGTAAAATTTCAGACATATTAACAATGCAGTAGCCTACAAACAGATGCAGAAAACAGTTTATATTTCAGGGAAGTATTAAGGATTTTAGAGGTGATGGTCCTGAAAATTACTGAGATAACAAAGAGTAGATGAGAGAGCAAGCATCTAGAATGAATGTCATTGTACATTAATTGATGGTTCTATGGTCCATGGAATTCAGATCACTGATATTTTGCATCAATTGATTCATATGAAGATGAACTTATACAAAAATTATTTTATCTATTGGAATTTTGTTTCACTTGATGTTTCACTGCACGTGTAATACTATTTCCTGCATATAACATTTTATTTTACTGACCCCTTGTAAAGTGTTATAACCAGGTTCTACTGTAATCCATATATTCAGTAAAACTGCTCAGACTGAAAACACCTGCTTCGGTGCCTCTATTGCTGACAATTTCCCAGTCGTCCAGAAACTGCAACATACAGTTACTGGTGCGGGGAATCAACAAGTAAAAACCTTTTATCCACTTGTGACCCACAGATTACACCAACCAATGGCTGAACTGGCCTGTCTATGGGGGCAGCACATCCAAGGAGCATAATCACAATAACCTAAATTAGGAGGATATTCCTTTAGTTTGCTGTTACAAGCCGTGTTACACAATTTTGTTTTGCGTGACTGTGCATCAGCGAGGTAGAAATGAAATACCACAATCCAACAGGCCACTTCAAACATTTCCGTAAAGAGGTATGGAACATCTAAGTGATAGTTAACAGGCCTCGCCTAAAGTGTGTGTGTGTGTGTTTGTTCTCGTAGATGAGCACATGGGTTGCATGTTTAATAGTTTCGTGNGTGTGTGTGTGTTCTCGTAGATGAGCGCATGGGTAGCATGTTTAATAGTTTAGTAGAAAAACGTGTACATATTTCAAACACTTTAAACATAGTTCCAGCACCAGGTAGGCGGGATCCTTAACACTGAATACACTAAATGAGATAGGTTACAAAAAACAAGTCATTTTACAGCTGACCCCTTGCACTTGCCACTACTTTTTATTTTTATCGAAATGTCTGCTGTTTCACCAGTTGTGATACTGGAAATGTGCAAAGTACAAGGCACATTCATGTGTGTACTAATGATACTTTCAACACAGATACTTACATCCATTTTCCTGTTGTCCAGCTATAGGCTGGCGATACTGGAGCTTTGTCTCCAAGAAAAATACACAGTACACTGTGATGCTACAACCACCAACATAACACAAACATTGTACATTTCTTAAATCTATGACTTACGTTCTAGGTAATTACTTCTGACGTTGCTACATACTACTTATGCTACTGTAGCCGAAAGGCGAACATAGAAGGATACAGTCAGTATCAAGATAAACAACACCGAGCCGAGGTATCCTCCCAGGATTGTGTGGAGCTGTGATGAAGATAGCCACTGCCGATACATCTGCATGCCAGAGAATATGAGAACGGTCAAAACTGATGCAAGGGCAAACGACGTGCCACTAGAGACGGCTGAAAAAATATTATGAAAAAAATTTGCAACATTAAACATCAATAAATATTACATTCCATAATATTTCATACTTTCTATTACAGATATCTGAGTATCCATTGAATATGTTTCAATACTGATAGCTTTTGTGTACACAACCAAAGGTGAAATACTTCGAGTAGGATATTAAAAAGCACTCCAGTATGCAAACACATACGTAACCTACAACATACATTTGCCTAAAGCAATTTTTAAGGGAGTACATATTTACATTAACGGGTTTCCTGATGAAATGATCAAAACAGTGTAACGACATGCAGAAGTCACACCTTGCAAACATTATTTACATCCACACTAGGGCCACATATCATGGACACTGAACCAACCAGGACTGGTAAAGGGCACTTTCTCGGTGGCGTCCCACTTTCTGAAATACTCTGTTATTTAGTATGTTATTTAACACACGTAACTATTTCTCATAGTGTTATCACATCGGTTTTGTTCTATTAAATCCTACTGTAATGATAAAGAACAGCGACTTTTTTTAAGGGGACATAGTAGACCCACAAAAGTAATATAAAGAGCTTTTGCATAGCTTACCTGTTTCATAAATAGGAGGGCGCAATGATAAAATACGCAGAACGTCGAAAATATAATAGATAATATATGAGGAGTTTGGCCGCTTTGTTTACGTCAAGACACCATGTTGTATAGTCCTGTAATGCTGTAGTAACGTAAACAAATGCAAATCAGCAGTCACCTGTTTGCTGTGGATGTGTCAACATTACCATACGCTAGCTGCAGATTACATGCAATACAGTGCGGTTCGTGGCGAGTGGAGTGTTGCTGCGCGCATGAGTTGTGACTACCGAATCTGATAGTGTAAGGCTTGTGATTTAAGAATGGAGGGTGCAAGTACGAGTGCTTCTGTGCGTGACAGTCGTCTATGTGGCGGGCGTTACTTGGACGTTTGCCAGTTTGTTGAATTAGCGTTGTTTTGGCCTACCTAGGTGAGTAAATTCACATACTTCCGGTATGTTTTACTGTGTGTGGTATATGGCATGATTTTGCATTTTGTGGTATGTCATTAAGGGTTTGTATATTTCTGTGTGTGTAGCTATTTTAAATGCAGCAAAACTAACCGAATTCAATCTAACTTCACAATATGTAACACACAGGTTTTGTTTGCACTGCAGCACGACGAAATACAGTATTATGTGATGGTAACCAGTACCCTTTATTGACACATCGTGAAGTTAGGTTAGGTCTCTTTGCATTTAACGTATTTATATACAAAAATATAATGATAACGTACATATTTTACGCGTATTTCACCCCACAATTTCCCTGATCTTCATAGTCCTCCACACTATTGTTTTGTGGTTTGTAATCATAATATGTCAATGCAACTAGTAAATTTGTGTTCTGTGTAATTAGTAGAGTCGAAATATACCACTTTCCGTGATTTTTTAGTTTGTTTTCGGAAAAGTTGCTATTCTTTACAATTACCAATCCCACCTAGGCAAATCGCGTTCAATTCCCTGTGAGGACGCCCCAGAATTTTTGCATGTGGGAATAGTGCCAGACAATGCTACTGGTCGGCTGGTTTTCTCTGGGAACTCCCATTTCCCCGCACCCTTGCATTCCAGAACCGCTCTATACTCACCTCACTCCACCCTCATTGGCTCTCAAGATCCCGATGTTAAGAGCTGCCCAAATCTCTGCACTCCATTCTTAGCTAAATGTAGCCACTGTCTTATATTTAGGGTATCTCCAAACTATGAAATAAAATATTAAGGAATAGAAATAAGGCATTAAAAGTGTTTGACACCGAAAAGGCATAAACTGGAAAATAATGCCAGAAAATGGCGTATTTCATGGGGACATCATGTTATGCAAAATGTGATAGCGGGGAGGACTATGAAGATAAGGGAAATTGTGGGGTGAAACGTGTNGGGGGACATCATGTTATGCAAAATGTGATAGCGGGGAGGACTATGAAGATAAGGGAAATTGTGGGGTGAAACGTGTAAAATTTATATAAAATATATGTCTATTGGGTTGCTTAACTGTTAAATGGAAGACAAACTAATGAAACTAAACCTAAATTCATGATATGTGAATCACAGGTGTGTGTGTGTGTGAGTGTGTGTGTGCACGCGTGCACATGTGTGTGTTGACGTGCAGGAATAAATGACTGTAGGTCTAATTAAATGTGTTTGAGTAACATTTAAACTTTTTGGCTTTTTGCAAAGCTAACCTTGAGATTCATGAAAGGATTGTAATACATTCCGTGGTACTAGTACAAAATATATTGTATGACGAGGCTTTGTTTACTTGCATCTTGCATCACTATGATATATTCACACTGTACTACAATGTTGCAACTGGTGTTTGGTGTTCCTCAAGTATTTGACAGTGTGAAGGTTTGTTACATGGGTGAGAACATCATGGATGCATGGCTGATCAGTTCAATGAGCTGGACATAATCAAGTTTTCATGAAAAAAATTTCATTTAATTCAGTGTAGTGAATTGTACTGTGTAGTATGGTGTGTTAGTGTGAGAATTGAAGGGCTTATTTGCTGCTGGCACCTAGCAGTGTCGAATGCAAAAGACCTTATCAAGCTAAACCTAACTTCACGATAGGTTGCATATATAGTTTTTACTGTGTGTTTAATTACTGTCATCCTATTTAATAGATGTTCAAGCGTAGCCCCATTGCACTAAAAAACTCTCTTCAAGCGTAGCCAAACATTACACACTGAGCCAGTCCTCGGTGCCAGCAAGAGGCAGAAAAAAAAAAAACAGTGATTCGAGGCTTACAGGCAGTTCTCTGAAGGTAGCAGGCGCAGAGCACTCAAACATCCGCCAAGCTTAGAGTTTTACATAAAAAGAATTACAGGGGGATGTGTGTGCAGACGTACTACCACGTGTTGCCACAACCCCCCCCCTGAGATTAATCTATTTTGAAAATAGGTTAGGACTCCCTGTATTTAGCGAAGTAAAGCAAACAAATGTAAATCATTTGACATAATTTTTGTACATTTTACCCAACAATTTCCCTGATCTTCATAGCCCCACCCTCCTACTATCACATTTCATAGTATGTACTGTGAATATTGTGATGCCCCCCTTAAAATCATTCTCAGTGTGAGTAATAATGTTGATACATACCATTTTCAGAGATTTTTCTCTATGAAAAGCACATTTTTTTTTTTAACAATTTCTTTAAAATGTGAAATGAAAGAAGTGGGACCTGTGATTCTCCCACCCTTTCCCATGTTTCACTCGTGTTTTCGGAAGCAGAAAGTTGTATGCCTGCAAGTTGCAAATAATATGGTTTCCAAAGCAAACAGCTTACTTTTAGTTTATATATTATTGTGGTTCTCAGAAATTGTTGTTACTCTTGCACATTTTTTCACCCTACAATTTCCCTTAAATTCGCTGCCCTCCCCACTGCAGTATTATTTTGGATATCAATCATAGACACGGAGGCGTCAATGCACAATTAATTAATTTCCAGAAGTCTAAAAACCCCAAACATCTGCCCCCATACTCCACGGTTCCGAACAGGCTAAAAGAGCTTATACAAGATTAATCTAAAGAAAGAAAAAATATACATGGCAACGCAAACTCAACAGGAAGGTAGTCCGTACATAATTGCAGCTTTACCGGTGATTTTCAAATTCTACTAAGAAAATACACTACACAGACCTAGTCCATGCGCTGTTAAGATAACAGGTATTTTTACTGACCTATCAAATATCGTACATAAAAAATGTTGCAAGCATTTGTTACATTGAGACCACATTCAAATACACTTCGACATAAACGAAATCCATTAAATCATTTCCACCAATGGGCAGACTACATCTGCCGGCTTATAATTGAGAATTGTTAAAAAAAAACAAAAAAAAAAAACTCACCCATTTTTGACTTAAAAATTCTGGGCTAACAATTTACTATGTAACAGTACGTCGCTTCTTCCAAAAGCGATCTCTTTCTGCCTACAATTTACAGTAAGTTTGCTCACACCACGGGCAAACACCCTAAGTGGTCAAACGTAACCAAAAAATTCTCTCAAAAAAAATACGAGACGTGTCTGCCACGGTGTCGGGTGTAGGTTTGTGTGTACGACGATACCGTCGTGCCAACTTCGCTATCTATTTCACAAAAATTTCTTTCAAGCACAGTTAGCGAAATACAGAAATGTTTTAATATTGTATCTTTAGACATGAATCCCATACATAATTTTGGCACTTCCAGTTTAGTACACAAATAACTTATTTCATTATTTTTGTGGGAGAGAATAATTTAATGTTATGTACTATGTATAGGTTACCGGTCGCCGCATCGACGCTTAAATATCGTTGTATTAAACGAAATCGCGTGTACTGGCACTTCCAATTTTTGTAATCGATGTAGGAACCACTTTTATAGAATGAAAATACTTGGTCAAATTAATTATTTCATTTAATATAGCAACGAGGCTGGTTAGAAAACTTCCTATATTTTCGTAAGCGTAAGTATGAAGTGCATAAAAATACAAATCCGAGATATCAAGGTCAAGTCAATGTAAGCAACCGAGAAGTGGACAGACAGTTGAGTGGCCCTTCCAGTTTGACAGTCAAGACACTTGTTGGCGTGGTATGTACATTTTACAGTTCCAATATTTAGCGGTTGTATCACAGGAAGCTGCATTTCCATTTGACAAGAACGGATATTACCATATGGTTTTTTTTTTCCATTTACAAAAATGACTGACGTAAAATGCGTGAAAACTGTGAGAATATGTGAATAATTACGTACACGTTCTTCATTTTATGGTGAACATTAAAGATTCAATCAAGTTAGTGCGTTATCCTCATTGATAAAAAAACTGACTTAGGCCCTACATCGCTGCCGAACCAGCAGAAGAAATTTCAGTCACTTTTTAAACAGTAATAATGTATTTGTTGAAACTTAAAAAGCTGTTAAAAATACAAATAAAACTATGTTATTACATTATTATTATAATCCCTATTAATATGCCGTACGTTTTGGGCACTATGTATGTTTGAAATTCACCTTTTTTATTTCTTTGTACACTTATCCAATTATTTTTGCAGCCTACCCAGTTGCATTTGAAATAAATAAAAATATTAANTTTTTATTTCTTTGTACACTTATCCAATTATTTTTGCAGCCTACCCAGTTGCATTTGAAATAAATAAAAATATTAATCATTGAAATATAATCCAAAGTTGTTCTTCTAAAGTAAAGAAAAAAAAGCTAAACTTTTAGAATCGCAGGACCCAGGCGTATGGAATCAGTGATGGGCAAAATCGAATGAAAACAATTCGAATATTCAATTGTTGCAATATAATCGAATTTTCGATTTTTACCTGTGGTGTTCGAATGAATCATTCGATTCGAAGTTTTCCTTCTCGACAACAGGTGGCACTAGGTGCACTACAATGTTCACGTAATTTTTTTTAAGGTCATCAGCAATTGATGTTTGACTTCTTGCCATTTTTGTACATATCTTTAAATTTTCTCCGTACATTTTTCTTTGTAAACACAGTTTTTTTTTTCGTGTCAGAAGATGTTGTGCCCAGGGAATCAGTGTAGCTGTCGTTGTGTTAGTGGGGCGGGGGAGGGGGGATGTCGGCCGTTTGGAGTTCCGGAGGTGATGCATGTAAGAGAGATACTCTTTGTGGGCGAAGACAAAATTGGTGATTAGGGGTAATGAGCGTCGAAGTGTGGATGTGCCAGTGTTAAATCAGCCTTGGCCGGGGCCGCCGTCATCCGTTGAATATTGTACTTAGGGAAGCAAAATTTCACCCAACATTCACTTTGTTAAATTAAGAATAATTCGCTTCACTCATGCGAATATGTTCATTCGTTTTATTCGAATATCAGGGAAGTGAATGGCAGCTACTGCAATAATTCTGTTTCTGAAAATAAATTTTAGCAATTGTCTTCAGTTTTGTAACTTTTCGTGAATTGCAATGAACTTTTAACTATCAAAATACTTGAGAAAATTGGTTTATTATTGAAACGAGAACAGATTGCGAATATAAATAAAATAACGTAAAGAGCATTCTATCTCAGTTCCAAAGGTTTAGGACAGCTCCGGAATACACATTCGGGCGAAAAATGATCCGAGAACTTAAAATGTTACCTGTTTGAAATACAAATAAATACTACAACTTCTTATTAACAAACGTGTCATAACTTCAACCAAATACGCCATTAATTTACTCGCTTCAATAAAGTACTTTCGAACTGTTAACTTGTGACAGCATTAACATTCATTCCTTTCAATGAAGATGCAAACGGAGAAGAAAGCTGAACATTCGGAATCCGAATGATTGATTGGATTTCTGACGAGACTATTCGAATAAAAATCGATTTCGAGAATAATTCGATTTTGCCCATCACTCCATCATCATCATCATCATCATCATCATCATCATCATCATCATCATCATCATCATCATCACCACCACCTCCACTACCTCAACCGCGCGAACGCACGTGGCCTTGGAAATAACCCGTAAAACCATCAAAAAAGCGTACGGGATAACAACGAACGTATTACCGCCTGAGTATCGTAGAGTAACAGCCGAGCAAAGCTGAAGCAAATATGGTTTTGTATCGAGCTGGATGTAAATAGCATGTTGTGTTTACAAACATGTACTGATTATGCAACCAATGTAAATTCCAAAATAAATATATCACTGCCACAATTTCTTTCAAATAAAAAAAAATAATAATCATGTACATATATAGCTTTACTTACAATAACTTTGCCATAAATATTCAATCCAAAAATAGAGCAGTTATATAAATTAAACTTTTAAACAAAAAATACGAATTTTATCACTTGTAATTTGTAATTTTCCCATATGTCCACATTTTCTTTCAGTACGTTTATTTCTATTAAACTTTTCGTCATTTTCAGTTTACCTTTCGTTACTCGCTGAAATATTGCATGTAAAAGTTTTACTTTGGCACGATGTCCAGAGGAATCACTCAGCAATTTTAGGACACCACCAAGAGCGAGTAAAACGTTTAGTACTCAAGAGTGTTTTGGGATAGCCGAAGAGTAAAGTTTACTCGCGGAACGTCACCTACAGCTGCAAATACGAACGTGTAAAAATGCCCCGTAGCTCACGTGTAGCGGTGTAGAAGTGGGAGAGCGATCCGAGGAAATACACCACCATGCCATTCCAAGGTGTGGAGGCAGCCACCCCCTTATAATAAGTGAACACAGGGAACAAAATATCAAAGTGATTTATCTGATCTACAGAACTAAAACTTTATGGAGACAAATTCTTTCTGTCTATAGTAAGCACCATTTCCGAACCAATTTGATATTTACTCGTTCTTGAATCTTGACAACTAGAGATGATTCTTGATTCCTATAGGAATTAGGAAAGGAACCATCTTGACGTCCTCTAAAGTCCCACATTTACGGAGAAGAAAAAAATTGGTAGTAAAATATAAAATATATATATATTTTTAAGAAAGTTTTAATTTTGATTTTCAAGCAATTCGTTTGACGCTANTCGTTTGATGCTTTTATTTTTGTAGCTGATATTAAAATCAAGTTTAATAATAGCATCTGGATATGTATTTGCTTTGTATCACGTTTGTGAAAAAAAAGTACATAATCGTATAAAAAAAACGAATATACGTTATTTGCCTGATCCGTGACGATATGGCCGAACTTAAAGGAACTGATTACTCAAGTTAATAGGAGTAAAAAAAATGTAATGTCTATGTGGTATAATTCGTAGTACATACGGTGTTATGATTATCCGCAGGATTGAACCAATGTGAAGTGCACATTCGCAGCATTGAGTGGTGGCGCGGGCCTAGTCAGTTGCAGATAAAGCAACAACCTACGTTTCCTACAGTTACAAGTAAACAGTCCATTGTAACTACGTCATATGTTTTTTTTTAGTTTTCTAATGGTCAATGTTATGTTACTCTCTCTGAACATTCACCGCCCTCTAAATCCTAAAGTATTGTGATTACAACCAGTGTTGATGTGTCATATTTGCTCCTATTGATTCCAGTATTAAACTCCTTCAGTTAGGCTATATAGTCACGAATCACTTTGTATAGTTAACAGGTGTAATTATCAGTTTCCTGGTAGTTAACGTGGTAGTATGCTTATCCTTACTGGTAGTACAAGGGGTTAGTGGGTTCGAATCTCCTTTCTAGCAAGGGTGAACATTTAAAAACAAATATTGAAGTTTTTAAATTGTTCATATTTAGCTGAAATGCCTTAAATTTGATTAAACTAATGAACGCAAACATTACTGGGTTCGGATCTCTTTTTTTTTTTTTAGCAAGTATAAACATTTTAACAGAAATTATATAGTTTGTAAATTGTTCACATTTAGCCGAAATGTCTAAAATTTGATTAAGATAATGAACCGAAACATCACACTGATTTTTTTTCTAGCTACTAAGAATTAAATAGGACGAAGTTTCTATACTACCCATTTTTCATTATCTCCATAAATTAAGTGCCTTGAAATAATGAGAAAATCGCACTTTGGCACACTCTTAATAATGCATTAACTGTTAAATTTTTTACAGGCTGTTTTTCTCTGGCAAAATAAATTATGTTTCAGTTTTTTAAAATTTATTTTTGTTTACTTATTTGATTTATGCTAGAAAGAGACACACCCCAACACACACAAACACATGCACATACATAATTATTAACTGAGGATAGATGTATCTATAGTTAATTTTATTGTTACTTGGTGTCTTAAATACCTTCTCTTCATGGCTTTGGGGTTGAAAAGGGTGTGGGGGGAATTATTTGGCATTATAGTTAGTTTAAAAAATGTCCTAGCATTTGCTACAGGAAATTCCACATTAAAATGAAATAACCCTCGTTTCTATTTATAGTTTTAATAAAAAATAATTTTTATATAGTTCAAATTACAGAATAACTGTTGTCTGTAAAATTTTTGTTTCTACTGTCATTTTACGTTCTTAGGTTTGTAGTATGTATTTGTGCCTCGGCCCAATGCATGGAAGTGTCAACTCTCTACATAGTTGTTCTTTAACTGAGTATGTGTAAGAAAAGTCTGCATGATAATTAAAAAAAAATTGCCTAGTTTTCAAAAGCAAAATTTAAATAATTATGTATAAGCGAGGAGAAAAGTAGGAAAGGGGATGGAGGGGGAGGGGGGGGAGGCGTATCGCTGGCACCGACCACATGCAATCTGAAAATTATGCAACCGTGTTACAGGTATAACCCGCAGTAACTGTTACGAGTTGTCTAGTCTCGAAGGAACTTCAGTGGGCAAGTATATTATTACGCGTTTGAAACCCTATCGAAAGCCCTGTATTGAAACTTGAGTTACCCTGCAAAGGCTGAATGTATAGTCAATATGTGACTAGCCTATGGTACTTGTTGATAGTTGATAGCTTGTCCAGGAGATGTATCAAGCTTATCGATAGTCTGCGAGTTGCTTATTGAGCTGTAGTAATGTTCTACAATGTGAGAAGTCTTGAGCTATTATGTTTAATACGGTCTAGTGTTCTTATGTTGTTCTNGCTGTAGTAATGTTCTACAATGTGAGAAGTCTTGAGCTATTATGTTTAATACGGTCTAGTGTTCTTATGTTGTTCTAGTTATTAAAGGGTCTTTTGTTTATGTGCTATGTTTTGACGGTACTTTGTCTTGTGTATTTGCAACTTTCAATATGTTGTTGCTTGACCGTATTTGCCAAACTTTTGTTTGCTCACTTATTTCTCAAAGGATCTACGAGTTGCGCCGCACTTTGCTANGCTTGACCGTATTTGCCAAACTTTTGTTTGCTCACTTATTTCTCAAAGGATCTACGAGTTGCGCCGCACTTTGCTATACACTCCGACGGCTAGAGCTGAGTTAAAATGGAGCTATTTACAGACAACAGTGTTTGGGAACTGCAGTGTAATGTGATGTTAATTCTGAGAGGACTAGAAATCGACAACGGGCACTGAAGACTTTGTGTTTTATACTACACTGGCGAAAGAGGAAGATAATGTGATTGCCTTGATAAACTCGCACGTGACAAATTTTGGCCTAACAGATAGCACTACATATTAAATTACGCTCGAAAATAAAAACACTGACACTTTACTACACAAATAATGCACACTGGTTGCCATCTGGTACCTACAGTTTGAAGTTAATCCACATCCTTATTGTTGAAGGGGAGGGGGGGATGCATCTTCTCAGAATTCCTCTGATAACACGTAGTTACACACACGTTACGTCACTTCGTTTTGTTTTCAGACGTATTTTCACCCATGGATATTGTTAAGATTGGTCAATGTTGTTGTAAATATTTGTAAATATTTTGGTTATTTATTGAATCACTATGCTNATGGATATTGTTAAGATTGGTCAATGTTGTTGTAAATATTTGTAAATATTTTGGTTATTTATTGAATCACTATGCTCGTTTAATAATTTTCGAAGTATGTTGCAAGGGAAATAGTTTCTTTATTTACTTAGAGTCGTTGGGTTGGAGTTGTTNCGTTTAATAATTTTCGAAGTATGTTGCAAGGGAAATAGTTTCTTTATTTACTTAGAGTCGTTGGGTTGGAGTTGTTGCTTCCGTAACCAATTACCTCACTTAATTACTGTTAAGTTTTCATAACTTTCAACTCTAGAGGGAAGTTAGAGAAACCCCGATAAGTACAGATTTAATTATCTTTTATCTCTGAGCTGGTAGTTTCAAAACATCATAGTGAAAGCAACATTCCAAGGACTCTAAGTCAAAGTGAAACCAATAATTAACTGTTATTATCCAAGACAGTGCTTCGAAATAAACTGAAATCAACGATGTTCAGAAATGCAATTAATTTAAAGTGCTACTGAAACAATAATCGTGTGCCAACACCGTCGTACTAAGGATCGTTTATGCGTTCGGCATGAACACACGAAGTTAAAGTTCAAAACTGATATTCGTCCAATACAAATGAATCACTATATGAACGCTCTGCTGCATGGTAGTAGCATTACCAGTTCATAATCCTAGATACTGTTTCTTGTTCTACGGAACGGTAGCAGAATTCCACGAGATCTTCCACCACCGGACGCGACTCCTTCATGGACCGGCAAACAATATGGCGACACGACGCGTAAGCAACGGTTCCTGTTCGAGGTTCGGCACCTGCTGTGTCCCTTCCGATAAGACCCGCTGGGATTGGCCACTGAGCGGCCAATGAGGAATTCGCTTCTTCATTTGAAAGCAGTATTTTATTATATTAAATTTGATGACATTTCCCCTTAAGGATTAATGATTTAATGACGTTATTACTGTGGTTTAATGGCTGTAAGCACGTATTGTTGTTTTGATAGTGTGAACATAAATTTTTCTTTTCATCTGCAATGTTGGCTAACCTGGACTTTAAACATAACAATTAGCACCTGCAGAGTTTGTTTACTCACAAATACTTGAATCGTTTGTACACCTAGAAATTTTATTTGTATCCTAAATCTTGGAAGCATTCGGCTTACATATTTTGATTACAGTTGAGTACTCCCGAGAGAGCAGTTTTCTGTAGGGATATAAGTAAAGTTTACTCTTTGTTTACATTTCACATTTACATTTATATTGGTAAATATTATGAGTTCACTTAAATTTTTACATCTGCCAGTTTTATATTTTCTCTATGTTTACACTCTAAATGATGATAGAAATTTTTATCACAGTTTCATTTTAGTTATCTGACATTAGTTTTCCTGAATTTTAAGTAATTTAACATCTTAATGTCACAGATTTATGTAATTACTGAATCTTATTTCAGGCGATTTCTCCTTGTCAAACCAGATTATTGTATACACATAAGTTAGGTCCTAAGGGTCACTAATGTTACCTTTTTGCAGATAAGATTTGCTTATGGGAAATTACTTATTCTTTGGTTTTGTTAATTAGGAAAGGGTTGTATTTAGCAAGGCCAGGAAATCTCTCTCAGAACACGACAGCAGTCAGTTAATTAAATTTTGTCTCTTATTAAATTAAATTAAATTAAATCGCTAATTTTGACGGCCCATCATAAAGGCAGGGCGATGGAAGAGAGACATCGCAAGTCTAGTAAATGTGCGCAGTCTCTAGAAGCAGCCTAAAAGCGCTAGATTTATTAATTTTGGTGCAAATTGTAAGACCTCAAGATCAGGCTTATGGACGCTTGGGACTCCTCGACCATGGAACTTCAAAAAGTATGCACGTACCAAAGGATATGGTCAAATATTGCACTTTATTTTCTTGTTAATTGAACAATTCAATTAATTTCACCAAAATAAATGTCTACTACAATTTTTCTTACAGAAAGGAAATTATAACTCAGAGGTCCTTAGATAGAGTCTGTGTGATACCTAGCTATTAGTGATGGAATTTTATTTAATCAAGCTACTCAGTTTAACAATAACTTATTTTATGAACAGTTTTCTCCAGAAGAAATGTTATTAATTGGAATAATTCACTTTTCACGCAATGCCGTATTTGAAATTAGCGGCTTTGGAGAGAAAGANAAGAAATGTTATTAATTGGAATAATTCACTTTTCACGCAATGCCGTATTTGAAATTAGCGGCTTTGGAGAGAAAGAGGTACCAAAGTTTTAAAGCTCTGAGAAATTTCAATGATTGATTCCTATTCGTATTCAGTAGGAAATCTAATTGAAAATGATTATTTATGATAACTATAGCTTTGCATATGTGTCTAATGTGGTTTCGTGTAGTATTTCTTACCACAGTAATAAATGCCCACTTCTAATCATTTTACGACTCTATGATTTGTGTATATTTGAAATTTAATATATATTTTAAAGTACTTTAGTTGTGTTGTGTTCTGATTGTTTTATCCTAGTTCGTTTCTGCTCCAGTGGCTAAAGNATATATTTTAAAGTACTTTAGTTGTGTTGTGTTCTGATTGTTTTATCCTAGTTCGTTTCTGCTCCAGTGGCTAAAGTAGGTTAAAAAATTTTTTTCATTTATCTTTTGAGAGAATTTAAGATTTCCTGATAATTCATGACTTATCACAATGTTTTTAATGTGTTGTTAATTGATGATAATTGGGTATGAGTATTTTAATTCACATAATTCTTGTGTGTGTCTGGCTGCTCCATGGAGAAATAAAAGGTCATCTTTTGTACTAGGCTTCTCTTTCACAAGCACTCATTTACACTACACAAATATAAATTATAATTAAAATAAAAAAATTTAAGTAAGTTTTATAAACACACAGAAATTTACACTGTGTTCACTTATCAGATCTTAAAACATTTATCCAACATTCATTTTCAAACATCTAAATGCACGGGATAAAAAACTGCTCTCACAAAATATCGTCAACTATATTTTTTTCTGTAATCGCATTATACAACTAAAGTACCATACAATCTATAACTGAAGAAGAAGAAGGATCATTACGAGATATTTTCGGTAACTTCAATGTTTGCTTATTAAACAATTTGTGACAATAAATATAAACTTTATTATAATGCATGCAAACATCACGATGAATGCATTTATGACATCATTACCAGAAATATAATATTTTTATTAAAAAAAAACTCACATTTACAACTGCCTGATATCTCAACAGTCACGAAAACTAATTAATTTGTGATCATGGTCATCAACATGAATACCTTGTCTTCAGCCATTGGCCGGGTTTGTGTGAGACATGAGCCTTTCCATCTTATTGTGTTGTTGTTCCACCACCTCTTTAGACTGTCGTAAAATATCTAAAAAACATTTAAATAAGTAAATTTTAGCAATGGTTTTTACAGCGTTAAAAATATATGCGCATCATTCTTTCCTACGTAACATAAATCATACTTTTCTGATAAATTTGGTTGTGTGTGTACTACCGAGTTCTGCATTTTGTATACATTCTCCGTAATCCTCTCTCCCTCTACCTTGAAAGAGCGCTCAAATAACAGAAGTAACAGAAAGAGCATACCACACGAACACACCTAGTATTATCCTATTTGTGAGCATCAACTCAATGCACCCGTGGTTCGGAGGAGACCGCAATCATTACGTTTTATATAGGCTGTTCACGGTAACGTGAACACTTTTTAAAGCCCTCTCATTAGAAAAAATAGTCAATAAATATAAACTTATTTATTTTAGCCTCAGACGTTAACTTCCGAGTGCGGTGGAATATACACACTGAGTTTATTACTTAGGCCCGTGGTAATATTTGTTTTAAAAATTGGTTAGAGCATTAAAAATGGCTTAAAAGAAAAAGTAACCAGGTCCTCAAAAGTTCTCACTTTACCGTGAACAACTTATAGTTTTTGGCATTTACGAGGTGTGTTCAAAAAATAAGGTGAGACTGCAAATTTCTAGGGCTACGTACATTCGATTATCGATTGTTTTTATCGTTATGTTGGTACANAAAATAAGGTGAGACTGCAAATTTCTAGGGCTACGTACATTCGATTATCGATTGTTTTTATCGTTATGTTGGTACAAATGTCCCCAACATATGTTGACATTATCAGCCATTTTGCATTGTTAGTTTGTTTGTGACAGATATAAGGGTTAGACGTGTTTTGGTGTGCATGGCGATTTTTTGCTATCGCAAACAATGGATCAAAGAATCTGTATTAACAACACCGTAATCATGCCTCAGCCACCGTATTCACCGGACGTGGCCCCCTGCGACTTGTTCCTGTTCCCAAAACTGAAGAGACCCATGAAAGGACGGAGGTTTGCCACGACTGAGGAGATAAAGACCTGGGAGACTTCAATGTCATACCAAAATACGCATATCGTAAGTGCTTCGAGGATTGGCAAAAAGCGCTGGCACAAGTGTATTATATCTGAGGGGGATTACTTTGAAGGGGACAAAATAGATATTGATGAATACATAAATATTTATCGAGACAAAGTCACAAAATAACAAGTCACCTTATTTTTGAACACACCTCGTATGTGTACGACCATGCGACAAGCTGGACGAGAACGAGAGATCCGTCTGGCAGGTAACGCCAGTCTCTTCTCATATACACTGAAGAGCAAAAAAAAACTGGCACACCTGCCTAATTCGCGTAGGGCCCCCGCGAGCACGCAGAAGTGCCGCAAGACGACGTGGCATGGACTCGACTAATGTCTGAAGGTATGCAGGAGGCAATTCACACCATGAATCCTGCAGGGCAGTCCACAAATCCATAGGAGTGCGAGGCGGTGGAGATCTCTTCTGAACAGCACGTTGCAAGGCATCCCATATATGCTCAATAATGTTCATGTCTGGTGAGTTAGGTGTCCAATAGATGTGTCTAAAGCCAGAAGAGTATNGTCTAAAATCAGAAGAGTGTTCCTGGAGCCACTCGGTAGCCACTCTCGATGTGTGGGGTGTCGCATTGTCCTGCTGGAATTGTCCACGTCCGTCGGAATGCACAATGGACATGAATGGGTGCAGGTGATCGGACAGGATGCTTACGTATCTGTCACCTGTCAGAGTCGTATCTAGACGTATCAGGGGTCCCATTTCACGCCAACCGCACACGCCCCATACCATGACAGAGCCTCCACCAGCTTGAACAGTCCCCTGTTGAAATGTAGGGTCCATGGATTCATGGGGATGTCTTCATACCCGTACACGTCCATCCGTCCGATACAATTGAAACGATACTCGTCAGACCAGGCAACGTGTTTCCAGTCATCAACAGTCCAATGGCGGCGTTGGCGGGCCCAGGCGAGGCGTAAAGCTTTGTGTCGTGCAGTCAACAACGGTACACGAGTGGGCCTTCGGCTCCGAAAGCCCATATCAATGATGGCCCGTTGAATAGTTTGCACGCTGGCACTTGTTGATGCTCCAGCATTGAAATCTGCGCCAATTTTAGAAAAGGTTGCACGTCTGTCACGTTTAATGATTCTCGTCAGTCGTCGTTTGTCCCGTTCGTTCACGATATTTTTCCGGTCGCAGCGATGTCGAAGATTTGATGTTTTACCGGATTTCCGATATTCACGGCACACTCGTGAAATGGTCGTACGCGAGAATCCAAATTTTATCGCTACCTCGGAGATGCTATGTCCCATCTCTCGTGCGCCGACTATAACACCACGTTCAAACTCACTTAAATCTTGATAACCTGCCATTGTAGCGGCAGTAACCGATCTAGCAACTTTGCCAGACGCTTGTTGTCTTATATATAGGCGCTGCCGACCGCATCGCGTTACTCTGATTGGTTCCATATCTGTGTTATTTGCATACGCAGGCCTATACCAGTTTTTTTGGCTCTCCAGTGTAATTCATTTCGACTCGTCCACAGGCAGGGGAAATAGCATGCGGATGTTTGTTTATAAATAAACTGAGGACGAACACCTGCGAGTATCGATCAATAAAGCAACACGTAGGTCGACGTCATGCATACGATGAAGCGAGTCTTAATAATTTAAAAACCGACTCGTGAATGTTTAACTCGGAAAACACTCGCGTGGCTGACTAAAAGTACGGCAGCGGATGTGTTTTATAAAGCAGTATCCACTTTTATATACTTTTTTACGTTTGCTTAGTGAACGTAAACACGTAAAAATACGTTTAACGAACTGTTAACTTTTTAATCTAGGAAAGCTTTTTTTTTTTTTCTAGAATACAGGTATCTGTAATTGCTTACGTATCCCCCCCCCCTCCTTCTGTTGAAACGTACCACAAAACGGATACAGCAACATCAACCAACTTCAGTATACATCTGCGTTATGTGTCTCTAGGTTAACGTATTTTGTTTAAATTACTTACAAAGTAATTTAACGCTTCACAGATAGTAAACCAAATCATGAATAAATACCATCTGTCTGTTATTACTAAAAGCATCATAAATGTGCAAACATGAGTGCGATGAATTCATTTAGGCAGGTGCCGTTTCGTAGAAGTTAGCGATTGGGTTATAAAGGTCTGTAAGGGTCTGTAAGGAATATTTGTTTCTCTTTCTTTAAGATTGTTTTCTTGCTTTGAGCATAGTGATCATCAACGGCTTACTTTTTCTCATACTTTTTCGTAAGTTTTTAAGTTTCATTAAAAATAAAAGATATTAATGTTCAAATTAGTATTGCATGATAATTAATGCAGCAAAATTTTTGGTAAAGTTTTTAAGTATATTTTCGAAAATTGCATTATACAGGATGATTCTAAAATCACGGGACAAACATTGAGGGGTGGTAGAGCTCACTTAAACAAACCATTATTGTATAGGAATATATGGGCGGAAGTGACGCGTTGAGGCACAAACACGAAAATAACACATGAAATGCAACACATTAGATGCATGTGTAGAGGTCGCCAAGCATGCGTGACTGTTGGTGGATGCATTACCAGCAACGGTTTTAACATTTTCTGTAAGGAATCACTCGTTAAGTATGCTGCTAATGAACATTCTATGTTTCCGTTAATGTGTTATGTTTTTGTGTTTGTGCCTCAACGCGTCACTTCCGCCCATATATTACTATACAATAATTGTTTGTTTTAGTGAGCTCTACCACCCCTCAATGTTTGTCCCATGATTTTAGAATCACCCTGTATATACACGTTACAACTCGTATCGGGACATGCCTTTCCAATCGTCTCAGTTTCTCCCGACGTTCGCGCGTACGTGCCAGCTACTTTATACGTTATATTAATCCGTATACTGTATTCCCTTTTTATCTGCTAACTTCGCTCTTTAAACAACCCCATTATCCTTTCTTGGTGACACAATATTCCATTCTACAAACGTTTAAACAGACGTGAAGCGTCGTTTCCTTGAAGACTTCGCTTAAAGTGAGATACTGCTAGATGGTTCTACGGTACCACCTGGTGTGACTTTACAGGGTGATGTTAAATATTTACGAGAAATAAAGGTCGCTCTGAACTAAGACGAAGTACGTGCCATGTAATCGCGTTGAAAAGTTCATTGGAGGGCGGGGTGGAATTTCTGAAAGTTTCTAGTGACTACCAAATTTTTCTCTTAAAAAAAAACCGTAAACGATACGTACTAAAGTAGATGGTGGAAGTACCCCGAGTTAAACGATTTTGTTTCGTGGTATGCTGATGCAAAAGTAACTAGAGCGTCAAAAGTGCTCACTTTACCGTGAACAGCTTATAACACAACTGCCGTTATAAAATAATAATCAACGAATTCCTCAAACATAATTATTGTTGAGATATTAATACTCCGTTACTAAGGTGCCAGCTGTGCTTACACGTCAGATGAGTATAATGCTAAATAATCGGCCATCCTTCAACCATTTCCATTAAATATTTTATATGAGAGAGACGGGTTTTGTAAAGGGGTAACAGATCTATGTTCATTTACTTTAATTACAACACTCGTACCATTTTAGTAGTTTCTGTCGTATTTTTTATTTGTACTTCAGTATTACCTCGAAAACACACTCGACCAACCTGTGCTCGATTTCTTCCAAACACAATAGTTTACTTTTCATTACATCACTGGTTCGTTCATCTGGTAAGTTAGTTTATATGTAATTTGCTCTCCTAACATTGAGATGATAAGCCGGTACACAAATGAAATATTACAGTAACGTTTGTATTATATANTGTAATTTGCTCTCCTAACATTGAGATGATAAGCCGGTACACAAATGAAATATTACAGTAACGTTTGTATTATATATACATATATACACTAATTATAGCTTTTTACCTATATATTTAAATTTTGAAATCGGGTAATATTCCGTAAAAAAAAAGGGCATTGTATTTTCGAATTAATATTATCTTGAAAAATCATTTGACCTTGCCAAAAACTGCAGTTTCCTGTTTTTGTGGACATAATTGAGATGAAAAACATACATTAAGCACGCACGTTCATGTAAATATTATAATAGGAAATACTCATAACATATTATTCGCAAGTTACGAAATTAAAACGGTAATATTTATACTTTCTCCCTCACGTCCCTTCCTTTTTCTTTCTCGCCGGTTATTTAATTGTATGATCGCTGTAACCCAATGCTACTGCTTTAAGTACCGTTTACTTCAGCTGTCGCCTACATATGTCGGTGCTTTCGATCTGGCGAAAGTTTAAATTTAATCGGATGATAATTTACTCCAAAAGGTCATTCTTACTTCTTTCGAGATGAAATAAAATGCAACGCAAGCGCAACACAAGCTAAAGGAAACGCTTCTGAATTTCCACTACTTATTACNAAAATGCAACGCAAGCGCAACACAAGCTAAAGGAAACGCTTCTGAATTTCCACTACTTATTACTTTTTTCCGTCCAATTTAAAGGTATTCGCAGCGGTATGTATTTTCCAGTCTTAGTGGAAGGGAAGATATGATAATTATTGCTTCATCACGTCGGATCTTGCGCAGGATGTCCACGTTGTGCCTAATTTTAAGAGCAGCCTCTTTTTTTCAGAGTCACTTATTTTTATTAACAATGGGTCTAATCGCGTTAAGCGTTTATGGCTGGTAGCTCTTTCAATCGTTCCGTGAATGTAATTTCATTATTCTCGCCAGGAGTCGTCCGTTTTGTTAAACTCACGTTACAGTCTATATGGAAAATTATGTCTTGATTTCCATGGCCGAGTTTGCTAAGGCTTTCTCTATGTACTGTATGGTTCTGGGTTCGAATCCTGGGATGTAGGTGCTTAAGTGTAAGTCTTCCTGGATAAACGCGTCTTCACTACTATTTATTCGGAAATCTATTGCCAGCTAGAAATCGCAAAATACTGTTACTATTATGTATATTATTTTACTTGGTATAGTTAAAGAAAGGCTTATAGGCACAGGAATGTCCTTTTATATCGAGCTTCAGACAACTTGGGCACCAACACGGTAATCATAAATTATGTGATACCGGGGGTTGGGCTCGGTGCATCACCGGTCCAACCTCTTCGCCACTCACACCGAATGAGGTAGCAGAGTGGTTAAACTTCGGACTCGCTATTCGGAAGGACCTGAGTTCGGATCTTGGTCCGGCCATCCTGATTTAGATTTTCCATGGCTTCCCGAAATCACACCAGGCGAATGCTGGAATGGTTTTCGATTAAAGGCCATGGCCGATTCCTTCTCCATTATTACTTCTCTGAGCAACTTGCTCCGTTTCTAATGACCTCGCTGTTGACGAGACGTTATGCCCTATCTACCGACATATCTTCGCCATACAGGTGTGACGTCTTAGGTCTATTGCAAAGCGAACAGTTGACGGTTGTGTTATCGACAGTGATTTTATGACAATGAATAGTTCATAAAGGGATATTTCAAATAAAAATATTATTAAAGCGAATTGTAATGATGAAATATTACTTATCGCCAAAATAAATTCCAAGAGCGATGTAGGTGTTTTACCGTAATTTAAAATATGAATATCCAATAACGTAAAACGCAAAAAAAAAAAATATATATATATTTTTGCGACGTTTATTTTAGACTGTAATTATGGTGTTGTTATTGTTAACAAATTGCACCGACACTGCATAAATTCAGCTTCGAAAAATTTAGCTCTCTCTCTTAGTCATGTTCGGACTAAATCAAACAGAAGTTAACGGTTTTCTTCGCCTATACTACGTGTCTAAAAGTCGCCTAGTAAACAGTTGTGTTTTAATTTTTTCTTCTTGTACTCTTGTTATAAACGAAAGGGTTGAAGTTGCAAGACTTAATGGGCTCGGGATTCAGTCTCATTGCAGTCAGCAGTCCACGGTCAAATCTGACTACTCCCGTCCACTCGAGTGCAAGCAGCCGACCGCACGATTGCTCATTACGGATGCTAGTTCAGATTTGCATACATTAATTCGCAACTGCCGACTGCCGGCAGTTGCCTGCGGCTGCTCATTTTGGAGGGAACCTTAGCAACAATAGCTTATCGTGAACCCTCGTGCCACGAATTGCTTGCTGTTTCTTTCCCACCTGTCGAGATTTCACGTTGCCGAGCATTCACCACTCGTCTAACTAACTTTTCTTACTTCTGCTGTGTTGCTGAGATGAAAGGACTCGCAGTTATGTCCGTCCCAGATAAGTCGCCAACTTTTCTCACTACAGTAAGTTGGTCTCGTATATTTCTTTTATTAATCCACCCTTGATTACTGCCACGATGATCTATATAAAATTGCGCCACCCTCTTTCTTAGAGACTCACCTTTTATTTTTCTACATAAAATCATATGCTAGCAAGTAGTTTAAGGTGCATACACAAACGAGAGCGTTGTAGGTTATTGTTTAAGTCTCTCGATCCTGAAAGGATGTATATGTACAATATTCACAGAAAAAAATAAAGCAGCACCATCAACAAAAAGAGTTAAATAACGAAGACACAATTAAATTGATTTTGTAAAATTTAACTTACGTATACACGCACTACACTTTTTTTATTTGGTAGTTTTTAAGTGTCCCTTAACGGCGCAAGGCCATATTATCGTAACACTATTACTATTAACTATTACTTCCAAATTTTCTGAAGCCCTGCTTAAGTTCTACTTTCAGGCTGTTTCTCCGCCTCGTGCAAACAAAACTTAACCGAGTCTAGCAAATTACACCAAAGGGACAGTTAAATAATATTTTATATGAGAACTATTTCTTACTAGGCGCAACTAACACACCTGTTTTCTCACTGGTGAAACATTATAATTTATAAATAATAAATAAATTAAAGTACATTTTAACAAAAAAATAAGATACTTTTATGTTAACAGTAATATAGAATGCTTGTGATACATGACATATTTAGAGAACAAACAAACCCGTTATACAAGGAGTTATTTTTGAAAGATTTGATTAAAAAAGTGTGAAGAAACCGCGAATGGACTATATTTCGGAATTTGAAATGAATCGGCTTACAGCCTGTGTTGAGGAACCATCTCAGTTATCGCCTGGAGTGATTCCGGAAAAATCGTGGAAAATTGAAATCAGGATTGCCGGACTGGTAATCGAACCCGGTACCTCCCGAATGAGAGTCGAGTGGTTTTACCACTGAGCTCTGCCTTGCTGCCACGGCAAGAATTATTCTACAGGGTGGTTCTCCAGTACAGGTTCAAACGCTGGGAGGTTGCAAGTGGGACAGAAAACATCATACGAACAATGTCGTGCAGTAACTCGCAAGGGAGGTGGCCACCCTTGAAAAATCGATATTTCAAACGGTTCAACCGGAAAATTAATGAAACCTACACGAGATGAAAGAGCCAGTCTGTGACTAATGCTTTCTTTAATCAAGACCTGAAACCTGCTGAGCAGTTGTGGCGTACTATCATCCCCCTACATTGAGACACTGCGGGGTGGTATGTCATTATCCTACCAATTTGTGTGTAACCCTGGGATATTTTGTAAAAGACGTCGTAATCATACGTTACTGCACGGAAACACGTTGCCTTGATGTAACACTCTCAAACGAACAGTGTTCGAGACAACGGACAACGTTTGCAAGGGTGCGTGCACTTGGTTTCGTACCTGGCGCCGGACAAACACACTCAACGATTTTTTAAATTTTTTTGTTTCTCTGGTAATGATTTTTCCCCACAGAATTTCATGGGCAAACATGAAACCTGTTTGATATCTNAAAATTTTTTTGTTTCTCTGGTAATGATTTTTCCCCACAGAATTTCATGGGCAAACATGAAACCTGTTTGATATCTGAATCGTCCGTCCGCTGTACTGTCATCGATACGACTCTCTCTCTCTCTCTCTCTCTCTCTCTCTCTCTCATATATATATATATATATATATATATATATATATACATACACGATTCACCTCTAGGAGCGTTGCACAAATTCTTATTTTTTTACAAGTCTTGTAGGAATGACGTGACGCGGTATCGAACCTCATAGACGCCACGGGGCACATTTCAGATTGTTGATACCACAACACCTTTAACCATTCGGTCACCGCGATGCCTGGGAATAAAGGTCTTGAATTTGTACACGAAAACAACTAAGACTGCCTAGAAATAATTTTTACAAATGCCAAACTTACATATAGCCTTTGTATCCAGTGAGATTCAGCACCGGTTAAAGGGTTGAAAACTGAAGTTTCATTTGTGTGTGACAGATGGCGTGGTGGCAGCTGCTCGAGATAGCAGCGTGCATTGCTGCGGCGCTCTTCGCGTTCTTGTGGTACTCCTTCACGTACTGGAAGCGGCGTGGAATGCCGTACGTCGTCGTGAACTTTCCTATGGGGATAACGTGGGACATCATCTGCCAGCGGAAGAGCTTTCCTGAAGCTTACCAGGTGAGTAACAAAAAACACGAAGTGCGCGGTGCCTACACAATGAGCGGAAAGTAAATGGGATTCCATACTTATGAAAGGTTACAGACTGAACCTTTCAAGTAAATCGATAAAGGTATTTTTCGGTACAGCGTGTGTTTGAGACAGATTTTCGGAGTACTGGCAAGCTGTTGTATGCTTTCCTGTTTGATGGCCTCGCCCACGGTTGTCACTATTCGCATATTGAGATAGATTAAGCGGGGCAGAATAATGAACTATGCGAGGGATAAATATCTATGCCAAAGTAAAACTTGTTGAAGCTAAAACAATTTTTTTCCAACACATGCTACATGCTGTAAGTTCCAAGCGTAGTTACCATGGATTCGTAAATGCGAATTAATGCCCTAGTGAGTGGTATGAGTGGTCGTCATTCGTCATATACCTTGCTTAGTTTTATTTTCGATTTAATAAACAAGACGTAGGTCAAGTCGACGAGCTCCGTTGGCGAGGTGGTTATAGCACCACCATAACACGACATTATGAGTTCTTGAGACGCAGTTAAGCTGTGGATTCACGTGCCACTTGTAGTAAACAAGTACGAAAACAGTCTCCTTTACACAGTTAAAATCTGGGAACCTGTTTCGTGTGTTTTTTAGTGGCGATATTTTGTCATTACGTAATACGCATANTTTACACAGTTAAAATCTGGGAACCTGTTTCGTGTGTTTTTTAGTGGCGATATTTTGTCATTACGTAATACGCATACATCTGAAGTTGAAACCAACGCAAAAAAAGTAGGAATTGATAATAACACTCTATTGGTATGTGTATAATTTACGGCGTACCCTATATGTTGTGCGCAAAACTTGGAACCAAATAATACTTGATACATCATTTTGTGAGGTGACTGAAATGTACACAGTTTAGAATTACATTTTTGAGCATATACATGCCTGTATATCATCAGTAAAGGCTGCGTAACGTGAACAAAACCTAGAAATGCAATTAGAGGAATTATTCTATTCATGCACGCGTATTGGTAGTTTTTAATAAGCACATCACATGAAATTAAATTTAGTTTGTATTAAATAACACCAAAACTGTTCAGATTGACTGCCGTATTTTCGTGTAGACTTTAGTTTATTTTGATTCGATACTACACATGTATAGAAACTACCTGACAATCTAAATCGTACATCGGCTCTTCCAAAAAAAAAAAAAAAAAAAAAAAAAAAAANAAAAAAAAAAAAAATATATATATATATAATAATTTCTTGCACAAAACCAGAAAAATCTTACCAATATTCAAACGATTTATTTGTGAGCTAGTGTAGTTATTATAAACGAAAATTTATATTGTGTAATTATTTTTTAAAATCGTTTTTGAACACAGAGTTAAATGTCATCTGGGTTTTTGGATTATGACGATCTGAATTGATATTGCGTAATGTGTTGTAAGAATTTTTTATTGGCCAAATAGTAGTATGAACTACGTGTTAGAATAAGCGCTTTCTATATTGTCATTAAGGGTTACATTATTAAGCAGTATACATAAATATGCTCCAGTTAGACATAAGTACACAACAAANCTATATTGTCATTAAGGGTTACATTATTAAGCAGTATACATAAATATGCTCCAGTTAGACATAAGTACACAACAAATAAATTTCTTAAATTTCATTTCAATAACTGAATTTCTTTGCAGGCAGACTAAATGGCAAAACAAAAATGTTTCTTCGTACAGTAGGTATACTTCTAATATACATTTATGCTACTTTTGTTCAATCCGTGAAGTATTAACTATACAAAAAAATTGCATTAAAGGATCAAGAAAAACTTTGACACCTCATCTCGATTGTCGTATTTCACTAAGAAATATTATACTTTGTTCGTTAAAACTCTGATACAGCCAAATGTTCTAAAAGTTCGTCTTGCTTATCAAACCGAATTACTAAATTTTTCGCTAATCTTACTGTTATTATTAGTTGGCTTGACATGATGTGGACAGTCAGGCTGCAGTATGATTAATCCAAAAAGCAGGGGAATATTAGCATGTTACTCAAATTTGGCGTTGCATGGCATGTGCTGCGACATCAGCAGGAAGGTTCCACATGCGCAACGCCGATACTGAGTTCGACATCGGGTACTGGAGGTAGACATCGTCTGCTGTTATCCTTTACAATTACAAACTGAAAGCATGTTTATAAAGACACTATAACCATTAACCCTACTGTTTATTTTCAAACTTTTTAAATTCGCTCAAATATAATAGTAGTATCAAATTCGCCTAAGAATAAAATCAACAACTTTAAATTCACAATATATAAAACCTCATCAATCACTTTGCAATGAAATGGAAAACAAATTCTCCTGTCTAGAGCAAAACATGATAACTTGGTCTAACTACTTATTGTATATTTTCTACATTTGTCCGTTCCTTTCTAAATTAGNATAGAGCAAAACATGATAACTTGGTCTAACTACTTATTGTATATTTTCTACATTTGTCCGTTCCTTTCTAAATTAGCACATATATTTTTGAAAATAACACAGAAAATACCAAACATTTAATTAGGTGGCTTACGTCAAGCCACCATAAAATCAGTTGATTTGAATCCCACAGGAATGAAAAATGATTAATTTTATAACCAAAGTTTACAACCACTAGAAGTGTAGCAATGTGACAAAATAATTGGTTGGGACCGTACCTTGTAGTCCTTACAACATAAATCAAAATTAATGACTGGCTGTGGTGTACATCTGTTCCAGTCAGAAAGTTACCGTAGGCGAAACGTTTGCAAGTTATTCTCGGAAGAACTAGGTAGCAACGCGTTTAGGAGTCTCCTACTCATAATTCACTGAAGGCATGTTCTACCTTATAAACTCAGTGCTCAAATTCATTTCACCCGGAATTGTATCCATGATACCTTAAGTTATAGCGTAGGCACTCTAAACACTAAAGTGAAGTTATCACAAACACGCACAGTAATGATAATTTGTGAAATTTAATAATATTAATATATTTTTGTTTTATTTTTCATGTGATTTTCAGGTTTTGCTGCTGTACTGACATTTGAGATTTTCAGCTCATGTTTTTTTGAGGTGATTGATTTAATATCTTCTGTGACAGGGCACTTATAAGCTGTCTGACCAGATAGTGGTGGGATTTTTCGAGATGCACAAGCCCATCTTAATGATCCGAGACCTGGACCTCATTAAGGAAATCCTTGTTCGCGAGTTTCTGAGCTTCCACGACAGGGGACTGTTCATTGACGAGAAGGTAATTATTACTTTTTTCTTTTAAACAGAAGTGAGTTTTAACACACTGTTTTTTTTCTTTTAACCCTTAGCCGGTGACATGCAAATGTTTAATATATCCGATGACTTGGTTCAGGCTAGAGACCTGAAGAATTCGCGNAACCCTTAGCCGGTGACATGCAAATGTTTAATATATCCGATGACTTGGTTCAGGCTAGAGACCTGAAGAATTCGCGCATTCATTTCGGGACAAGCTAGAATTCAAAACACGTGCACTTATATAACTTTAGTCATTGGTCCACAAGTTGTTTGACACCTCCTGGAGGACGGTGTCCAATTGTAGCCTTCCACTGCGACAGCAGGCATCCAATGTGCAGTTTATATAGGCATATTTGTACATAATACTGTAGAGTCTAGCCTGCGGGTCATTGAACTCACGAANACCAATGTGCAGTTTATATAGGCATATTTGTACATAATACTGTAGAGTCTAGCCTGCGGGTCATTGAACTCACGAATTTTTCAGGTCTCTACTTATGACCCATATGATTGCACTAACAAAACCTGTCACTGGTAGGTAAGATACACCCTGAGAAATTTCTTCTAACTGCACGTAGGTGGCAACTAGTGGCGTGTGGTGAACTGTTGCAAGGTAAGCTGGCGTTAGCTCTGTGCTATGCCTTGTCGGAATGGTCGGAATGCATTCAGTTTCTCTATGATGCAGGGTGGTTACTGGTCCCGCTGCGTGCACCGAGGATGTACAGCTGTGAGCAAGNTGCATTCAGTTTCTCTATGATGCAGGGTGGTTACTGGTCCCGCTGCGTGCACCGAGGATGTACAGCTGTGAGCAAGTACCAGCTTACCTTGCAACACTTCTCCACACGCCACTGGTGGCAACGAGGGGGTGTTTTGCTGAGGTCCCTGAGACNCACCAGCTTACCTTGCAACACTTCTCCACACGCCACTGGTGGCAACGAGGGGGTGTTTTGCTGAGGTCCCTGAGACCCCACGACTCTGGTCAAGGGTTAAGTGTTTTTATTTCTTGTTTGAAGACTATCGCACTAACGTAACTTTACTTCTAGTAAATTACACGTCATATAAACAATATTTTACCTTCTGTTTAACCTTGGACCGAATACACCAATACCGTTAACGAGCTTGGCCGTGTTGCTGTATTCTCTTTATTCCATGCAGTTTGTCTCTTTGATTTCATGCAGCGAGAAAAATTAGAGTGAGAGAGTGAGTGAGAGAGGGATGGGGGAGAGGGAGGGAGGGAGGAAGGAAGGGAGGGAGGGAGAGATACACACACGCGGTATATCGTCTACACGTCTGCTTAAACAAATTGTATGTTTTATCATGAACGTTGGGAATGAATGTAGAGATCATTACTTATAAACAATTTCATGCATTTATCGAAATACGCTAATTGAAAAATAATAACACGCAGAAGTAGTCGTCCCAGTTTGACAGCGGTTACGTTATGAGTTCATATGAGGTTGGATGGATGTGTCATGCAATTCAAGTGAAGTATTCTGATGTCACAGTTGCCCGATTTTGGAACAACTATTAGGTACTTACAGAAACTTACACACTTTGTAGAGGTTCTGGCCAACCAGTGCAGACCAGACCAAAGGAGGATCACCCGTATTGTGCGCCAAGCACTACGGAACTCGGCGTCTGCCATCTCGGCGCACTAACTAGACACTCTAAAACACCCCATGTCACCCCGCACCATGTCTAGGCGACTACCGGACAACGGGTTCACCGTCGGATGCGTAGATCGTCAGAAACACTAGATCAGAGATTACTGCGTTTGGAGTGGTGCCGAGTGTTGTCTCGTGTTCAACGATGAACCTTGGTCCTGCACTACCGGTGATGTTGAGGGGAGAGGACACACCCAGCCACTGTTGCGAAGAGAAACACCGGCATTACTCCTGCCATCGTAGTGTGAGGAGATTCTGGGTATGGTTACAGGACATTTATGGTACTGATTTGGGGCATCCTGACGGCCCAGCGGTACGTCAGTGACATGCTGCGTCTTCATGTGTTGCTCCTCACGAGTCAGCACCCTGATACAGTATTTCAACAAGACAACGGTTATCAAAATACGGCACAAGTGTCTATGGAATACCATACATCCCGCTGAAGTACTCTCGAGGCTAGCGAAGTCCTATGATCTGTCACCAGTATAACAAGCATAGGATCAGTCAAATCCGACCCGGTGCCCATCTGCACGATATTGAGGTCCAGTTACAAAATATTTGAGTCGACTTGCCTCAGCAGAGTTTTAAACGGCTGTAAGAATATCGAACGGGATCGGCGCATGTACCCTGGGGTCTGTGAGGGGAGTGAGAGGGTGTTACATCATACTGACATCGAACCAAAAGTATTCCCGTACTGCGAACAGCGTTGGCCATGCGATCTGATATTGTAATTATTGTGATAGGGTCACGTGACATTTCAATGCGTGCAGTTAAATTTAATTTCCTTCACTCCGAGTGCTAGTATGCGCACACTTCTTCGATATTGTATCATGTTGACTGTAAATTCATATTTTGGAATGTATATTAGACTGCATTTTGATTTTGCAATATTTTGTATATTTTGTCAGGGTAGGTATATTTGGTTCCTTCGGGCCTGTGAATAACGTAGGAGGAGCGAGGAGCTAACCGCGAACTTTCATGTATGAGTCGTATTACCTGGTCGCTTCACGACCATTTTGGGTAGCGGCCGTCTCAAATAATCCATTACGAACAAAGTCTTACGGTGCTATATGTGAATGGTCGACAGTTAGTTATTATTAGATTCGGTCGGACGTTCAGTCCAGGATAATCAGGCCAGGTGACCGATGCGCCTTGAGGTACAGAATCTCGTAGAGGGGAGAGATTTAGGCTGTTCTTAACATAGAGATCTTGAGAGCCGATAAGGGTGAAGAGGGGTGAGAATGGAGCAGCGCTGAAATGCAAGGGTGCGGGAAACGGGAGATCCCCGAGGAAACCCGCCGGCCAGTGGCATTGTCCAGCATGATTCCTACATGCGAACATCCGGAAGCGACGCCACCGGGAATCAAACCCGATTCGCCTACGTGGGAGACGAGTAGTGTAACCTTTACACCACCGCAGCCCCACATATTCTCGTGTCAACCCGATCGTAGACCGACTAACGCTCCGGCAAACCTACCTCACAGACAATATATTCAATCAAGTTCACTGTATTTCCCCTGACTGAGGGACGTCAAATGTAAACAAACATGCCCACTCTTCCTCCTGATCCACTGGCTTGACTCGGTGCCTTTATTCCGCCTTGCTGAATTGTGGACTTTTCCAAAGAGTCTTTAGTCCACATAGCTGATTTATGGACTTAAACTTAGATTTTAAAGTTTTCCTTTTTCATTTAGTAGTTTTATGTAAGAAACAAAAAGGCGATTTTGGGGTTGAATAATGGATTTCTGAAGTGATTTTGGGGTAATACGGGATATTTTGATGGTAGTGATGTCGCTAGATGGCCACCACCGGACCGGAATGACAGAGCATGAAGACATGATGGATTAGCTCCTCGCTCCTTCTTCCATGATCAGCAGGACCGAAGGAACTAAATCTATCTACTTGTGTGTTTTAAACTTCTCACAAAACTTGTATTCTGAGATTACTTCTTCGTATGCGGTGCTAATAGTTGGTCCGCGGTGGTTGTGAGGTACTGATTATTTGAATTTCGTTATCTGGGGCGAACAGGAAAACGATGGGAGGAAGTCGATTCTCCCACCTTATACGTCAGCATCACTTATCTAAAAGCCTGGCGTCCATGAAATGAGATGAATATCCTGATGTTCATCTTCTTTCGTCCAATCACGTGACGTGAGTAGGCAACTGCTGTACCCTTTTAGAAGTCCCGTAAAAAAACATTTACTAGATTTATCTCCTTGCCGAAGGCGTGGGTTACTGTAGCCATGTTATTGTTGTAAGGTAACGTCATATCCACTCACAGTTTAACTAAATTTCACCTACATATTACTTCGAAGTGAAAAAAAATAAACAAATAATTTTAGTACAGGAACACTTACGAGGTAAGCGTCTGTTAGGACGGTACAGTTGGGTGACAAATTTGATATTATATATTATATATATTGGAATAAATCCAGTTCGTTTGAACGTGACTTTTAGTTTATCCTCATAAAAGCTTATTTTTAGAGACCCTGCAAAACAATGCAGAAACTTCTCTAGAGGCATTAGACGAATGAAGTTTATTTAGACATTTTCCTCTTTTCATCATCCTTCGGTATTGTTTTTGTTACTAGTGGTGGTTGCTGTTGAAGATGCATCTGCGGAGATTTTTTTGACGTGAACGCGTCTTTGAAATTAGAACGACATAACGTGGTGCATCGACGGAAATGGCGGTGTAAAGTTTGCAGTGCGAGCCGTTCCGGCACTAGGAATTTCTGAATGTGGCCCTCGTTCGATAGAGTATACAACTGCGATGCGAGCGTGACCTCGAGGTGACGTCACGCCTGCGCGAGGTGCAGGTGAGGGCCCGCGGCGACTGGTGGAAATCTCGGGTGTAGACTAACATTCCCGGCCGGCATGTCTGTCAACCCCGATGTGCCAACTCAGTGATTTTGGCGCCGAGTGAAATAAGTCCACCTTTCTCCATTTTAGTTATAAAAGCCAAGCATCAATTTCGTTACTTTCATTTCATCCCCATGCTCCAAAGAAAATACACCCCGCTAATGTACACCAAATAAAATCACCAGATAAGTTACAACACATTATTTATGAAATCAGGTTTCATTGTAGCAGCAACTAACCTTCTGCAACATCAAAAAAATTATCTTTTGGTTATATTACTGTTTTTTTTGGGAACAATCCAAATATCGCTGAAGTCTAGTCTATATGAGAAACAAAATACTCTGCTGTATTTGGTGATGCAATCACAGGCGGGAACACAACGAGCAGTTCTGTTGCAATTACTATGCACGTTAGCAATATTTGTATGCTGCCAACAACCAATCCGATTGCTGTCCCTATATTAACAGTCTTAGGAGGGTTGCAGGTAACAGGAATTTGGTTCTCGCAGCTGTATTTAGTCTTCAGTGGACATCATGGCCACAGAGTAAATAAGTAGACAGAGACGAATTTCCGTGGCAGTTCCTTTGACGTGGACGTACTCGTTTTCTGATTGGCTGCGCGAAGCTGTGTGAACGGGTCTTGTGTCAGAACGGCTACCGCGTGCTGCAGAAAATTTGTCCACCGGCTGAGAGGGGCTGCGGTGGTGTAGTGGCTAGTGCTCGCCTCCCACCAAAGCGAACCGGTTCCGATTCCCGGCGGAGTTGCTCTCGGATTTTCGCGCGTGGGTATCGCGCCGGACGATGCCGCTGGTCGGTGAGTTTCCTCGGGGATCTCCAGTTCCCCCCCCCCTTNCCCCCCCGTCCTTTCATTCCGGCGCTGCTCCATACTCACCTCAATCACCCTCACCAGCTCTCAAAACCTCGCTGTGAAGAGTCGCCCGAATTTCTTCGCTCGCCCTACTGGCTGAGCCGCCGGTTTGACTATTAGGTTACCAGATGCTGACTGGCGCGCGGTGTTCCGTCACGTGTCTCGCCAGCGGCGCCATATTGCTGGCGTGTGCTGCTGGAGCTCGCGGAATAAGCGGCTATATCACCCCAGCATTGTTAAGGTACCCGTCTGCCCGGCGCCCGAGCTGCGTAGCAAAGTGTTCGAAATTCAGGTTTTTTTTTTTTTTTTACGAAACTATACAACTTGCGTCCAGTGTTGTGGTATACGAAATTAACACACACTTCAGACTATGGCTGTCGATTACTTTTAAGACCTCACGCACATTAAAAACACCATTTCAGAGAACTCCAACATGGTAAAAAACAAGTTTTCCAAAGCGCCGTATCTCAAAATACAGTAGAGTCCCGCTAATCCGAACCACGCTAATCCGAAATTCCGGTTAATCCGAACAAACGAAAGTAAAGTAGGTTGGAAAAAATCAAAACAAAAATACAACCCCATGTTCTGTTTATTGGTCTTCTGTATCTTTATACATTGTATGTAAACGGTAATTATAGTACTTACAAATATTATTTGTCCATGTTCACATAATCAGTTAGTCTTTTCTGGCGTAATGAAGACAATCTGCTGGACGAAGCAATATTGCGCCATCGTCTCATATACATCACGTCAGCTGGTGTGGCGATCGACTGTTGCTCGACGTAGCGTAGGGCAAGGTCAAAAGCCTCTGCCGCGTCAGTGTGTGACACAAGCTGCTCCGTATCACCGTCGGCCTCGACTTCACTCTGATCTTCGTCGTGGTCGGGGTCTTGTCGCGTGACTGCTGCCACAATGTCCTCGTCTGTTAGGTTTTCATCGTCTGCAACATCTGCAGCCATCCACTCTTCGACGTCAATTTTGGCTGCTTCTTCACACTCAGGAATTTGCTGCATGAGCTGAAGAATATTTCCTGTCCCACTGTTTTCATCTGGATTTTCAATGAAGGTCAATGTAGGCCATATTTTCTTCCAGGATTTTTTTCAAAGATTGTTCAGTCACACTGTCCCAGGACTCAGCAGACGAGTAAACCACGTCCTTGATGCTCACTTTTTTAAATCTTTTGTAGTAGGAACAGGGAGTCATCCTGATCCTCTATTAAAGTGGATAAAAATATCTTCTTGTAGCAGGGTTTCATTGTCTGTAAAACTCCCTGGTCCATTGGCTGCAGCAGAGGAGTAGCGTTGGATGGGAGGAACACGGCCACAAGTCAGTTCATCNTCAGCAGACGAGTAAACCACGTCCTTGATGCTCACTTTTTTAAATCTTTTGTAGTAGGAACAGGGAGTCATCCTGATCCTCTATTAAAGTGGATAAAAATATCTTCTTGTAGCAGGGTTTCATTGTCTGTAAAACTCCCTGGTCCATTGGCTGCAGCAGAGGAGTAGCGTTGGGTGGGAGGAACACGGCCACAAGTCAGTTCATCCACTTCTGGATGAGACGGGGCGTTGTCTATCAGGAGCAGAGCTCGGACTGGCAAATAATTTTCTTTATTAAACCGTGTCACAGCTGGCACAAACTGTTTTTCGAACCATTCTTTAAAAAGACTCCCATTCATCCAAGCCTTTTTTTGGTTCCTGTAGTAAACATGAAGAGAATTCATATTAATGTTTTTGAATGATCAAGGTTTTGCTGACTTTCCGATAACCATTAATGGCAGCTTGTGGTTACCTGTTGCATTGCAGCACGCCATTAATGTGACACGTTCCTAGCTCATTTTAAAGCCTGGGGTCCGGGACTCATCTCTTGATGCAAGACTTTTATTTGGAAGTGCCTTAAAGTTAAGACCTGTTTCGTCAGCATTATAAATTTCCTGAGGAGAATGATTACCTGCCGATATCAAATTGGAAAACCCAGTAATGTATTCTTCGGCCGCAGCGTAATCAGATATCTCTCCCGTTATTGTTAGTTCACGAATCCCGTGACGTTTTTCCCACCTGTCAAGCCAGCCAATGCTTGCCATTTATTAATTTATTAAGGTGGATAGCCTTCTGTTGAATTAGAGGTCCGCTCATAGGTGTGCCCCTTTGTCTCTCTTGCGTAAACCACAGACAAAGTGATTCGTCAACTTTTTCAAACTGTGACGATTTCGATGTTTGTCGAGATTCGAGGGTTTTTTCGGAAGTCGACGCACAAAACTGTTCAAGCTTGGCTCGGTTCTTTTTCCAGTCTGTAATAGTGGCTTTCCCTACACCAAATTCCACTGATAATTTTGTTGCACTCTCCCATTCATCTAAACGTCTTAAAACTTCTAATTTATCTTTAAGCGTACACGTAGTATGCTTTCTTTTAGTAGCCATTTTTAACAAAGCAATTTACTGCCAGGCACAAACAAGAAAGATGTTTACACGAAACAAACACGACACGCGATGTGAACCCAACAAAAGTGTGTAAACAAGTAACAAAAGTAAGACAGAAAGTGCGTTGCGCAGATGCAGTGACATATGCCTCAAGGTCACTCTCCCTCCCCATCCCAAACACCGGAACCACTTTCGCACACTCCACCATACTAATACTTCCGGCCACGTGCGTCTGTACTCAATACATATGTATTATTAAATTAACTGCTTGGTACTCCATTAAAGAAGGTATTTCGGTTAATCCGAAAATCTGGTAATCCGAACTGGTCTAGGTCCCAGTTAATTCAGATTAACGGGACTCTACTGTATACGCATTATATACGCACAAAAGCACTCTAAGGGCATGCACTGAACCTTTCTACAGACTTCCCACTATTAAAATTATAGTGTCACCACTTTTAAGTCCAATAGACACACGCAGAACGAGAACACAGCACGCCAGTTCAGAGCCCTGCGCGTAGAAGCGACGGCGCACTTGTAGCACGTGCCAGTGTAACCCTTATAGTCCTTACGCTTCTCGACATTAAACACGGAAATAAGCTCCTAGCAGGCGGGCCCCTTAAGGCCTGGCTTCACCCCTTCTGCAGAAAATCTTTGTTTTCGCGTCATAATTTCGGATTCATAGTAATTACTGACAATGTACGATTGTTGAAAATGTACATTTTATGAGTCGTTTAATAGTTTTGTGCTGAAATTCAATTGCGCGTTATCTGCCAGTTGCAAACATCCGAGGACACGTGTATTTTTTTTATCAATAAGTTCTCGCCTTTTTGCAAGCATGAAATAACGTGCAGAGCAAATTAGATACAACTAGTAAATGGTAAATCTCCTGTAATCAAGCATTTACAATGGTACCTCTGACACAGAAATTGTGACAGGGAAACGAAGTATTCCTGCATAACATGCGAAGCCAAGCCACGAGCACGGCGTGACGGGCGTGTCCCCGACACGGGCGCGCCTTCGATGTGTTTGTCGCGTGCGAAGGTGGACCCGCTGTCGGCGAACCTGTTCTTCCTGAGAGGCGCCCGGTGGAGGAGGCTGCGGCCGAAGCTGACGCCCACCTTCTCGTCGGGCAAGGTGAAGGCGATGCTGCCGGCGGCGGCGGCGTGCGGCGACGAGCTGTGCGCGCTCCTGCGCTCCAGGCCCGGCCACGAGGTCGAGGTCAAGGACGCCGTGGCTCGCTTCAGCACGGACGTCATCGCGACCTGCGCCTTCGGCGTCGAGGGCCGCAGTCTCGCCGACCCCGACGCCGAGTTCCGCCGCTGGGGCGTCAGGTGCGTGCCTAACGGTGTTTATGCACCAAGCACAAACTCGCACACACTCCATGTGATGACATTTTTCTTGAATAAAAAAAAAAAAGGACCACACTTTATAATTTTTGAATAATGTTATGCTCAAATTGAAATTTGTTCAGTTTTACTGCAGCCATAATAACAAATACTAAATAAGTTGTACAAATTAAAAAAGTTTACAAAGTAAACTAATGCCATGGGCTACCGTGTGACGTATATGCAATCACCAAATAACTGTTCATACATTTAAAAAAAAAATTTAAAAATACGCAAACAATTCTTTATNCCCGACGCCGAGTTCCGCCGCTGGGGCGTCAGGTGCGTGCCTAACGGTGTTTATGCACCAAGCACAAACTTGCACACATTCCATCTAATGACATTTCCCTAGAATAAAAAAAAAAAAGGACCACACTTTATAATTTTTGAATAATGTTATGCTCAAATTCAAATTTGTTCGGTTTTGCTGCAGCCATAATAACAAATACTAAATAAGTTGTACAAATTAAAAAAGTTTACAAAGTAAACTAATGCCATGGGCTACCATGTGACGTATATGCAATCACCAAATAACTGTTCATACATAAAAAAAAAGTTAAAAATATGCATACAATTCTTTACATTTAACCATTTTTCTCATATCTTGTTATTACATGCTGGAACTAATTTATTTCTAAGGCCAAAGATAGTTATTAAAATTACAAGTTTCTCCATTGGATCGTTTGTAATTATTCAGTGCTTTGAGCGCGTGCAAGAATACGTGTAGTTAAATTTTTGGAAATATTTTATTAGCTGCTTTGATTCGGGGTAAAATCACACCAAGAGGCCAATGGCAAGTAGTATGGTGAATAGCGTCATCACTATTCACCAAGTGCCGAAAAACGCAAAATACGGACTGTTCGAAACAGAAGGAAGGATTATTGGTTACGGTACTTAGTGTAAATAATAAAGAATTCCTACACACTAGTTAATTTATGTAATACTTTTATAATGTGAAAACGAAGGAGGCGAGATATGACAGTTAATGCTCGTGACAATATTGACTGCCGGCAACAATACTATTCAAACGTGCGGATAGGCGAACNGAAGGAAGGATTATTGGTTACGGTACTTAGTGTAAATAATAAAGAATTCCTACACACTAGTTAATTTATGTAATACTTTTATAATGTGAAAACGAAGGAGGCGAGATATGACAGTTAATGCTCGTGACAATATTGACTGCCGGCAACAATACTTTTCAAGCGCACAGATAGGCGAATTAATACAAGCTGCAACCTCGGAATGGATGTGATAAACTCGGATACACATGTAGAATGAAGCCCGCTACCTTCCGGATACAGCGATACCGAGCCTATATCGAGCTAGCCCACCGGGTCGTTAATGGAAACAAACAAGTGTATTTTATATTGGGATTGAAATAGTGCGCAACCTTCACCTACGCCAGTAGGTACTCTCTCATTTAGAACATCCGTAGTAATGAAATATCGTCATACATTTATTACAATCGCTCGACATGTGTGTGACAAGTAGACGCAGGTAAGGTGGGTATTCTTGCCAACAATAGCATCTTTAATAAAGGCGAATCATTGATGGCGTATTGCCCAGAGCGAGCGAATTTGGTCAGCGACAATATTCAAAACACGGGGTAAAAAATATTCTGCGAAACACGCGTAAACGATCCTTGTTCTGTAAAGTGCTGTAAAAGGTTATTAATCTATAAAAGTTTCCAGGTCATATTTAGAAGTATAACACATCGTTGAAAACAGACACCCGCACTTCTAGCCGAGCGAACGAGCAGATAGAAAATCTTGCCACATCATAAAGCATTGTTATTATTAATAAACAGGATTGTTTCATATAATTAAGAGAATTTGACTGATATTAAATACCCCTCTGTAATTCATCAGAGTTTTTTAAAGCTTAAGTATTCTCGCGTAGAGCTGATGACTTATTTCGACATAATTGAAGATCTTTAATACCAAGCCTACTTCAAATGTATTTAGATAACACAGAACAGAGAGCTATGTTTAGTATGGAAGAAACGAAACAGAGCTCAATCTGCTACGCTGTAGCATAACAAATTGAGTGGCAAGCAAAAATTTATTCAAATGCAGTACACTCGAAGCCGTTGAAATTTTGCCATCCTGTGTGACGTCGGGTGAACACAGATTTGTCGCTTTCTTGAGCCACTGATATAAAATATTCGGCTTAGATCTCTTCATATCTGAATTCTTGTACTAAATTGTAAACTAAGGATTAACACAGAGGTTAACAAACGATGACTGTTTTGACTGCACTGAATCCACCTGGGAATGAGTGTGTGGCAACAGTAACTTAAATGATGCTTTCAACAACCCGCGTTAGCACAGTTGATCTCCTCCCACCCCACTGCCAATAACCTGTAGCTCGAGTTTCAGTCTGCCTCTCTTCAAAAGAAAAGAAAAAGAGTAAACAAATAAAGAAAGAAGCTATGCAACCCGTCAAACAGCAGGGAGTTAGATGTCTTCTAATGTACTGCCACATTCAATTCCTATGTCGAAACGTGGAAAGTTAGCTTGTGTACCTCGGTTGCACAGCAACCTGTGGGCCCTCCATCAAAAACCACGTTTATCACTTTGCATTTCGTAACAGCTGGAACTTTACACGAAAACATTGATAAACTAGTTTCAAAAATTTCTAAAAGAACTGCTTATTTGTCTATGCTATCTCTCTAAAGCATACTCATAGCTTTAAAGAATATATTATATTAAACAAACACTTTTTTATCCCCTTTGCTTTACGAATTAAAATCAGAATAATTCAGATCGCAGATACAGTATTAGACAAAACTTTGCCACCCCTCTGAATCCCCGTGACAGAAAACAGAGGGGTGCAATGCGCTCTCTCCCCCACCAAGTTTAGGCAAACCTGATTTCCACATAACGAAAGAGTACTGTAGTTAGTCGTTGTAGAATACCCACTACATGTAACGAAGTTAGACATGTTGAAAAGCGCAATTGGTGGGACGTGCTGTGTGAAGTGGAGTTTGTTGTGCACATAAGACGCAGGTTCCATTCTCCCCCCCCCCTCCTTTAAATTTTTTCTTCTTACGTAATATTTGTTTTTGTGACAAAATAATTGTACCTAATTTATTTTACATCGGAATGTTGCTTTAAATTAAAAAAATTACAAGATAGTTTTTAACACAATTGTTAACATCGATTCAACACAAAATTTGTATTGCCGCAAAATAAACATCACCTCAATAAATTAGAATTTTAATTGAATCACCATTGCCTACAATATCTTTGAAAAAAGTATGCAAAAACGAAGATCACATTTATGCTAACTTCGTTGTTTTATTTCGTTTTTGTTTATTGTCAGAGTGGATCATTATAATTTTTTGATCCTTTTTAAATATCAACTTTTTTTGACTTACTGCAGTGTGTGTTTCTCTTGTGGTTTTTTCTGTTTTAGTATTGTCATGGTTTCGCTGTCCTCGTTGTCTCTTATGTTGCTCGTTATCTAACTGGATCGTTGTATCTTGTTCCATTTACTTATTTATATTGTCACATTTTTATTGCACCCATATATCCATTTTTCGGAGTCATTGTTGGCAATGGAGATCCAATCAAAATTCGAATTCACCACACAATTGCAATTAAATTTCATAAACACCACCACCTTGATATTGACAGCACAGTAAAAAGGTAACGTTGTTGCAAAAGTACTTAATATTACACTTACATAATAGCGCAACAGTATTTTACATTAACAACAACAATAGTTACTGACTGCTGACTGAGAACAAAAAATAACTGTGCTCGTAACATGAATACTGTTGACGCAACATTAGACTTTTATCTGTGCACGCGAAGCTTGTGTATGCTATTTTCCATCGCAATAGCAATGAATCCTTATGGCCGGACGTGACATTGAGGCCTTAAACATTTTTCTACCAGGGAGGCCGATTAGGAACGATATGAGATCATACTACGTCGGAACTGCACTTACGGCAACAGCTGCGCACTGGATAAATATACCGCAAGTCATGCCAGCGCTTCGGCAAACGGCACGGCCCAGCCTGCGGCAGCTGATATTAGTGACGGCCCGGCTGTGTACAAACTGCCACGAAAAATTCGCCGCGCATCGGCAAACGCGCAACTTGTAATACGGAGACTAAATGTTTTTGGCATAGCACCGAGCTGCGGCCGGCTGCGCGCGCAGCTGCCTGTCCCCTCGTCGGCCGCACGCACCCCACTCCCCGTAAATTCACCTTACAGCACTTGTGGTGCCAACAGTAACAGGGGTGTGTCGTGTTCTGTTTTTGCGGGGCGCCAGGTGCTTCGAGCCGACGGTCGAGGTGATCCTGCGCAACCTGCTGTCCTTCGTCCTGCCCGGCGTGGCGTCCTTCCTGGGCGTCCGCACCACGCCGTCGGGCGTCACCGAGTTCTTCCGCCGGCTCGTCGAGGAGACGGTGGCCGCGCGCGAGTCCAACGACGTCTCGCGGCCCGACTTCCTGCAGCTGCTGATCCAGCTCAAGAACACGCCTCTGTCCACCGACGACGATGCTTCTGAAGCAGGTGGGGGTGTACGTGTTGCTCGGAAATAGATAACCATGTGAATAGTATAATTATCTTGGTTTTCGGACAGGCATATGGCATGTCGGAGTTGTCCGCCGTGACGTCACAGGCTCGGGCGGTGGCCATGTTGGTCTGTGAAGTCCGCCATATTTGTTTGTGTCACAGTCAGGGCTCGATGCCATGTTATCGTTAAAATCACTTGTTTTTACAAAAAAATCACTTCCGAAAGTAATTATTTTGCCCAAAAATCACTTCTTTCCCCTCAAAATGTTTCTTCCTCACCCCACAAACGTCTTAATTTCCAAAAATGTATGATGAAAGTGCTTCCTCCTCAAAATGGCTGACTGATTTCTCATTGTGGCTGACCTATCCCGAACATCAGTCACAATGAGGAATCTGAGGAGCCAATAATATGAAATTATTTTAAAGATTATTATTTTTAAATTTAAATGTAATTTTATAATTAAAAAATTTAAAGGCGTAAGTATTGAGTGTTATATATGACCGGACTCATCTTTTCAAGGCGCATACGATCGTGATATATCGGCTATGCAACCCACTGTTAGGACCACCATATTGGAAATAAGAGGTATGCACCTACCCCACCCCCATAATATCAAAACTGATTACCATCACCCCTCTGACCATCTGCTCCACACCATCACCTTTTCACTACCCTCAGCCCCTTTCTCATCTAAACACCTACCATCACCACCCGTCAACCCCCCCCC
>NQII01005003.1:57512-73527 GCA_002778355.1 Clitarchus hookeri | reverse complement strand
ATAACAGCCTTGACGTCTGCAGGAGGTGTCGGACGAGACGGCCACCGACGGCTGCAGTGTAGCGGGGATTCCGACACAGAAACTCATGTTCCGAAAAAGGCCTTAAGGGAAATGCCTAGTAAAAAACTTCAAACCCTTCAAATTTACGGCTGTCCATAAGGAAGAATAGCGACGGGCGCTCCCACACCTGCGACGTCGTTCATTTCTGGGAATCTGAATTTTTCGAAAATTAGATCGGTAACAGTGGGATATTATTACACGCAATGTAAACCAGTGGATTAAACTACAGATTACACTTGGTACTTTTTCTTCTTCGACGTAAGAGCACTGCCTAGCGCGTGATAGGCTAAGTCGAAGGATAGGGTTTTATATTATGTTAAATGATTTTAGGCATATCTCGGATACCTTCCACATAATAGCTTTCAAACAGAAAGCACTTCATGCCACTTGAAGAGAAGAACCATGCTAAAAGAGAGCAAGTAAATGTAAATTAACAAGATTTCGTCTACAAATTTTAATTCACCCGCCTTCTTCTGGGCGTTAAAATTTTGCAAAAATCTCATCGCAGCAACGTGGCCCGGGCGAATTTGGACAAAGTGTTTTGTATTCAAAAACGATATCTTAAAAGCTTTAAAAACACAGTTTTTTTTAACCTTACTCACTACTTTATTTTCTCCTTGAAATATACAGGCTGTCCCAATAGGAATGGCCATTGTTCCGGGAGCTGAACGGAGAGGTCATTTTGAGCAAAAATGTTTATACACATATGTGTCCTATGTCAGATGATTTCCAGCGTAGAGGTACTTTAATGTACGTGTGTTTTGAAATTGGCGTGCTATACTTTCCGTCCCTCTCAGCCACCATTACGTCACTTTCCTCCGCCATACTGCGCATTACGTCTCTCCCCACCCATCGTGCTGCGCGGTTTGATTGTCAGTTGTTGGTGCGTGTTGATATATAGGATTTATCAGGAGAGATAGAGTACACCTAGACGATCGGAAATCACATAGCGATGCATGGTCGGAAACGCTTCCCTGGTGCGGTAGTGACGACACAAAAACACAAGAACGGAAGGACACGAACACGAACCTTGGCGTCTTCTTCTGGAGTTACGTCGAGGCACTGGTGTACGAAACTCCCGTTAACAGTGTCGAGGAACTTGTTGCACGCACCGTGGCAGCTGCTGGGGAAGTCCGGCACACGCCCGGTATTGTCGCCAACGTCAGATCTTCAATGCGCCGGAGATGTGAGGCCTGCATCACGGCCCGGGGTCGTCATTATCGAACACCTTCTTTGAATTTTTGCTGTAATAAGAAAATAAACATGTTTTCTCCCCCTGTTCGTGTCCTTCCTTTCTTGTGTTTTGTGTCGTCACTACCGCGCCAGGAAAGCGTTTCCTGCCATGCGTTGCTATGTGATTTCCGATCTTCTAGGTGTACTCTATCTCTCCTGAAAGTTTGTAACCGCTGTACTGATACATCCTGTATGCAGAATTGTTTACTAAAAATGCCACGAGTCTCGACCGTACGTTCCCTAATTGGCGGATTGGTCGCGGTGGTCCTGTTAACTGGCCACCACGAACTCAAGACCAACCCCCCGCTAGACTTTTGTTTGTGGATTTGGATAATGAGTGAAGTGTGCAAACGGAAATATGTTTGTTACGCGCGATGAACGTCCGATCCGCATCACGGATGCTGTCACCCAACTAAAGGAACGTGCAGATGCAACCTTACGGGCAAGAAGAATACAGCATTCTCACGAGAGCAGAACAAGGCAGTTCAGTGGAATGAGGAATCTCCGGAAAGTTTACTTTACTTAACTGTTGCACAGTCACTGTATAAGGTAATCATTAAAGTAGCTATCTTTTCGAAATCTTTTGGGATAGAAAACACACACAGCGCACACACATAAATAAATNAGTAGCTATCTTTTCGAAATCTTTTGGGATAGAAAACACACACAGCGCACACACATAAATAAATAAATATATATATATATATACATATATATACACACACATACAGGATTAGTGCGAATTCGACGGACAAACTTTGTGGGGAGATTTCTTATGTAAAATTAGGTAAGGTTTAAGAATGTGGCCGACATATTAAGGGAGGTACGAGCACATGAAAGTGGATTTTCAGAATGCATTTAATTAAAAATAGTGTAAGCCGCTTGTGAGATGAAAAACAACGTTCTGGATGAGGTTTGGCCGATAGAATACCTCATACCCCATCACGTTAGGTTGGCAATNATAAATAAATATATATATATATATATATATATATATACATATATACATATATATACACATACAGGATTAGTGCGAATTCGACGGACAAACTTTGTGGGGAGATTTCTTATGTTAAATTAGGTAAGGTTTAAGAATGTGGCCGACATATTAAGGGAGGTACGAGCACATGAAAGTGGATTTTCAGAATGCATTTAATTAAAAATAGTGTAAGCCGCTTGAGATGAAAAACAACGTTCTGGATGAGGTTTGGCCGATAGAATACCTCATACCCCATCACGTTAGGTTGGCAATNTTGAGATGAAAAACAACGTTCTGGATGAGGTTTGGCCGATAGAATACCTCATACCCCATCACGTTAGGTTGGCAATTCTCATTCCCTTTCATCAAGAAATTGAGGTTGCTAGAATTCGATCGCATGGCATTTCGTAACCGTAAGGTTGTGTCGTAGTTCGATGATTGTTTATGAAATAGCAAATTAACTGATTAAAGTTTAAGTTAAAACAAAATTAACTGGTTAAAGTTAATAGTTAAAGTAAAACAATAATTTTACAGGTAGAATAAAATCTCAAAAAAGGTTTTTCGTCGTTGGGTAAGGGCACTCCACTCCCTTCGATACTCTGGTCGCTTTTTTTGGGAGAACGGTTGAACGGAGGGAGTGTTACTTTGTTTGTTGATTTACACATGCTCTTTCGTAAACAATAACCAAACTACGATACAGCCTTACGGTTACGAAATGTCATGCGATCGGAATCTAGTAACCCTAATTTCTTGACGAAGATGGGTGAGAATTACCAACCTAACGTGGTGGTGTATGAGGTCTTATTCACCAAACCTTATCCAGAACGTTGTCGTATTATATCAAGTGGTTTATGATATTTAAAATTAAATTCTTTCTCAAAATACATTTTCATGTGCCCGTATCTATCTTAATACGCACTTTCAGCCACATTCTTAAATGTATGCCCTGCCTAATTTTGCATAATAGATCCCTCCACTAAGTTTGTCCGTCAAATTCACATTCATCCTGTGTGTGTATATGTGAGTGTGTATATGTATACATATATACGTATATGTCGAACTTATTTTTTTGTTAAAAATAACCTCTCCTTTTACCTCCCGGGATGATGACCATTTCCCCTCTGGTCTATGTATAGGATTCGAAAATTATCTCCAGTACAGAATTCTGAAACTACAGAACTCATCTCTACGTTATGCCTACAATTTGAAGAGAAGACGGCAGAACGAAGTACTTGCGACGCTCTGACCGGATGGCCTTGAAAAATAGAAGACTGCGCCAACTTGCCAGACAGGCTGATAAAATTGTTCAGCACGAGCAACCTGTGTACCTTTTTAAGAAGTTAATAGAGCCAACACCCAACCACGGACATTTCACTCGTCACAAAACCAAACTTAAGANGTGTACCTTTTTAAGAAGTTAATAGAGCCAACACCCAACCACGGACATTTCACTCGTCACAAAACCAAACTTAAGAGTCCCCATCCACAATAGTTTTTTTTACAAAAAGTCATTCATATACCTACTTAGCGAGCAAATTGTTGAACGACTGGCTGGCAGAAATACAATCCTACCGTAAGACAAAATTGCCAAATAGTTAGATAATTTTAAAATGATTTTCACGTTCTTAGTTTAAGCACATTAGTTAAAATTCGCTCGAGGATTTCATGTCATTTTTTCCAATGTTGTTATTATACGGTGTGTATGTTACACACATTCGTAAGATTCTTATATTAATGAAATTAGTTTATGTCAGCTTATTAGAAATATATATATTATTTTTAATACAGGTGTTATTGTGTGGTGTACATTTTACACGTATTTGTTGCAAACCATCCTAAGGCTGAACTATACGTGGGTAAACAAATACATACATTTGTATTTACTAGGATAAGAGTGAAGAGTGGTAGCTGTAGCTAATTGTTTTTTATGCTTTTGTGAAAAAAAAGCCATATTCCCAGGAGATTTATTTACTGGGATACACGTATGCGTGTAAACGCTGATCTTACAAAAAATATTATTTTTTAGGGAGTTCCCTTAAATACCCCGGCGCCATGGATATCGCCCGTGTGTTGCTAAAGAGAGCCATTTTTTTTACGTTCAGAATTAGCAATGCTGTGAGCTTGTAGGCCTATATGATTCATAACTTGCAGCGTTCCATAAAATATCGATGCAGTTTTTTTGTTTCTTGAGGGGCAGCGGTGGCGTAGTGGCCAGGGCGCTCGCCTCCCACCACGGCGATCCGGGCTCGATCCCCGGCGGGTTCACTCCCGGATTTTCGCTTGTGGGAATCGCGCTGGACGATGCCGCTTGCCAGCGGGCTTTCTCAGGGTACTCCCGCCTCCCCCGGCCTCGCATTCCAGCGCCGCTCCATTCTAGGGTTTAATTTTTGTCATGCTCGGGAATGACGGTCACCTACGGGTCCCAGCTGGAAAGACCGTCACTCGGAGGGTGTTGCCTTGCCCTGGGTGCACTCCCCACACGCCGTTATTATTATTATTTGTCTTGTGAAACCATCTCTGTTAAAAATTTATTTTTTGAAGAAATTTGTTTATTGAAATGTATTTAAGGTTGAGGGTTGACTCCAAACTATAGTCTTTTCACACTATGTTCACACTTTTCCTATCAAGCATTTGAAAAATCTCTCCATGTATGACGTGTTTTGGTTGTTTCCTAAATATGCAGTGTATCAAAAGTGTTTTATACTTGTGTTAATATAAAAGTATTATATTTTTGACAAAATAGAACTTTGACTTGCATTTTATCTATACATTATAGTGTTTCGTTTATAATTAATACTTATAAAACAGAGAGAAAAAGGTGTGTTAAGACTTAGTAAGAATTAGTTCTCATGCAAGAATGGTATTAAAGTTAGTGTGGNGTGTACCTTTTTAAGAAGTTAATAGAGCCAACACCCAACCACGGACATTTCACTCGTCACAAAACCAAACTTAAGATTCCCCCATCCACAATAGTTTTTTTTACAAAAAGTCATTCACATACCTACTTAGCGAGCAAATTGTTGAACGACTGGCTGACAGAAATACAATCCTACCGTAAGACAAAATTGCCAAATAGTTAGATAATTTGAAAATGATTTTCACATTCTTAGAGTAAGCACATTAGTTAAAATTCGCTCGAGGATTTCATGTCATTTTTTTCCATTGTTGTTGTTATGCGGTGTGTATGTTACACACATTCGTAAGATCCTTATATTAATGAAATTAGTTTATGTTAGCTTATTCGAAATATATACATATATATATTTAATGCAGGTGTTATTGTGTGGTGTACATTTCACACGTATTTGTTGCAAACCATCCTAAGGCTGAACTATACGTGGGTAAACAAATACATACATTTGTATTTACTAGGATAAGAGTGAAAAGTGGTAGCTGTTGATAATTGTTTTTTTATGCTTTTGTGAAAAAAAAGCCATATTCCCAGGAGATTTATTGACTGGGATACGCGTGTGCGTGTAAACGCTGATCTTACAAAAAATATTATTTTTTAGGGAGTTCCCTTAAATACCCAAGCGCCATGGATATTGCCCGTGTGTTGCTAAAGAGAGCCATTTTTTTACGTTCAGAATTAGCAATTATGTGAGCTTATGGGCCTATATGATTCATAACTTGCAGCGTTCCATAAAATAACAATGTAGTTTTTTTTGTCTCTTGAAACCATCTCTGTTAAAAATTAATTTTTTTGAAGAAATTTGTTTATTGAGATGTATTTAAGGTTGAGGGTTGACTCCAAACTATAGTCTTTTCACACTATGTTCACACTTTTCCTATCAAGCATTTGAAAAATCTCTCCATGTATGACGTGTTTTGGTTGTTTCCTAAATATGCAGTGTATCAAAAGTGTTTTATACTTGTGTTAATATAAAAGTATTATATTTTTGATTAAATAGAACTTTGACATGCATTCTATCTATAAATTACAGTGTTTCGTTTATTATTAATACTTATAGAACAGAGAGAAAAAGGTGTGTTAAGACTTAGTAAGAATTAGTTCTCATGCAAGAATGGTATTAAAGTTAGTGTGGNAAACAGAGAGAAAAAGGTGTGTTAAGACTTAGTAAGAATTAGTTCTCATGCAAGAATGGTATTAAAGTTAGTGTGGTCGATGCGGTGCGTTGTACCTTCGGTGTAATTTTCTGGACTTAGTTAAGCTGTGTTTGCATGGGGCGGAGGAATATCCTGGAAATAGAACCCAAGCAAGGCTCGGGGAAAGTTGTAAGTAGCCACGAATAGGCTGGGCGAGTGTGCAGTCTGAAACCATCCCCTCTTCCTGCAGAAACACTGCGCAAGTACCCGCCGCTGGCGTTCTTGAACCGAGAGTGCACTCGGACCTACAGCATCCCCGGCACGCCGTGGAAGGTGGAGAAAGGAACCAGCGTGGTGATGTCCGTCCTGGGGCTTCACCGGGACCCGCGCTACTACCCCGACCCGGACAGATTCGACCCCGAGCGGTTCTGCGACACCCAGAAGAACAGCCGGCCTCAGTTCACCTACATGCCGTTCGGAGAGGGACCTAGGACCTGCGTGGGTAAGTCTTCGGTACCCTTTAACAGTTACATGCTGTTCGTGGTAAAGTGAACCTTAACGGGTTACCTAATGCGCGAATTCACACTACGTGGGGGGCCGCGGTGGGTTGGTTGTTAGACTACTCGCCTCCCGCCTAGGCGAACCGGGTTAGATTCCCGACTTGGTCGCTCCCGGATTTCCTCAAGCGGGAATCGTGCCGTACGATGCCACTGATCGGCGGGTTTTCTCGGGGTTCTCCCCGTCCTCCCCCTCCATTCCGGCGCTGCTCCATAATCACCTCGCTCCACCCTCGTCGGCTCCCAAGACCTCGATGTTAAGAGCCGCCCAAATCTCTTCTCTCTCTCTCTCAGTCACTCACATACTCTGTGTGTAAAGAAAAAACACCAACTACACCTGCTCACAGAAAGTTAAATATATTATTACCCGCTGGGAGCCGAAGAACGAACTGGCCAGCGTATTCAGCTGACACGAACTGCACAGAGAATGTGTGGTCCTTCCTCAGACGAGCTATTTCAAACAGTGCACAACCACCAATGACCGTCCAGGCCCTAAAAACAGCCACAATTGAGGAATGGGACAATGTACCTCAGGAAATGCTTAATGATCTTGTTTTTGGCATGCCTCGTCCGATACAAGCGTGCCTCAGGAATCGTGGAGATCCTACACGTCATTGAACTTTGTCAATGCATATGAGAGGACCTTGTTTGTTATTGAAACTGATGAGAGATTCCTTTGTTTACGTTGTTTTTGAGTTTATACCTTTTGTTTGTTTCGTACTGCGATGACGTAAACGGGTATTGTTTTTTTTTCCCACTTTATGTGCTACTAGGAGTACAACATGAAATGTAAACTACGTTTATTCGATATACCATAATGGATTATGATATATGCTAAACTTTTTGTGAGCAGTATAGTTTTACTATAAGTTAAAATGTTACGTTCACAATACAACGTCAAGACACAGAACTATATTTCTTGATTCGCTGGCAACCTAACTGGTGACCCAAATGCCAGCGTGTAACGTAGAATATATCGTGGGTCCAGTAGGTACTATAATTAGGCAACAGAAAAGCTACTGTTTGGAGTTAAGAGCAAATTTAGTTGTCGTGCATAATTACATTGCCTGGCACCTAGAATATGTTTATGCAGTCAAGCGTAAGAGGGCACTCAACACTCCAAATACAAAACATGTTATCTTCAATTACCTGCTAATAGCATTGAATGTAACCTTGACTTCTTTCTCACCTTTGGAAACTGGTCACCAGGGGGTCTCAAATTTCAGTCATCTTCTTCTAGCATTTGAAGGCTTGTTAATGGAACAATACGCGGGGCGGGGGGTAGTTAACTGAGATTTCATATTTTTTTTTAGTTATCTAGTTATATTGTTGGACCAGCGATATGCAGTTAACGGGCAGTGATAATTATTTTTTTTCAGATGTTGATTTGAAAAGTGCTGAGTTGCTTGAAATATTCTTGCAATGGGGGTGAATTTTTAATTGAAATATTTTGAACAGACACGATTGCTTTACTCTGTCGTCACATAAAACAAAGTCTGAGACACGAAACAAACACGGAAAACCGAGTCGAGAGTAACTGTAGTCAAAAAATATAAATAAAACGTATAATAAATCCCACAAAGAATTTTTTTTTGAAAGTACTAAACTAGAAAAAAAGAAAACAGAATAATTGTCAAAGGAACAAAGGAAAAAATGTAAAAAAAAAAATTAGACCCTAATAGCAGGCTACACATGGTAGGACAGCACAAGGGAACACAGAGATGCAGACAAAAACTTTTTTCGCAAACGACAGACTGACACGACGATGAACCGCAGTAAAGATAGACGACACTACGATGACGACACAGATACACGTAGTAGGTTTTCTTAGATGAGCTTGTCGCTGTGTCGAGTCTCAAACTTGGGTTTCTGTGACGACATAATGAAGCAATTTTCAAAATATTTAACTTAAAAATTCACACTCATTGCAAGAATGTTTCAAACAACTGAGTACTTTTGAAATCAACCTCAAAAAANAATATATATATATATATATATATATATATATAACTGCTAAGTTACACACTGGCATACAGGCTGCCAGTTAAGTTGGCAGCGAATTAAGAAAAAAATAGTTCTCTGTCTTGACATATTATGAACGTAACATTTTAACTTATCTTGAATCGATGTGGTGTTTTTTTTTTAGATACATTAGAGTATGAATTCGCACAGTAGTAATATGTTTACGTTTCCATAGGCTATTCATGGCAAAATAAGCACTTTTTAAGGCCCTGCTAAATTTTACAGTTCAGTCACTTTCTATCTTTCCCGCAACTTTCTAATATAAAAATTGCCATGGACCAATAAACAGAGCTTTTACATTTCACCCCTCTCAAAAGTTAACGCCTGAGTCTGCAATACAATACTTTTATTAGGGATTGTTGCCTGTTAGCAGGGTCTTAAAAAGTGCTCATTTTACTGCGAATAGCTTATAACAGTTTTGCGTTTTCACTCGATGGTGCATGGATAAAGTTACTAAGCCAATCGCTCTGTAAATTTTACCTATGGTGAAATGATACAGAATGAGGATAAAAGTAGATCTTAAGCAAGGCTTTCAGCAGTGCTTTATTAACGATGAACAGTCTTTACGAGAAGTACTAGTTAATTTGTAGGAACTCTTAATTATATAATTAACTTTTCAGTAGAGTAAATTTTTTTCCATCCCATATTTTATACAGAATTATCTGTCAAAGTCACATTTTTAATATTTGAGCGACGTAAAAATAAAAATAGGTTACATTTTTGGAAGGAGTAAGGTGGCAGAGAATATCAGTTTTTCTAATGAATAAATTGGTTGTTTCATAGCCTCGTTTACGACGAAATAATACATTCATTCGGTGTTTTTGCAGAGTGATCACGTACCTGTTCTGTATTTTGAGGCCCGTGGTTGAGATTATTACCAAATGCTCTAGGTAGGTTTTTTTTACCATGTTGTTTTGGATCCTGTTATATTGATATAAGCATGTTCATTCCCTCGAACCACAATAAATTAACATGTATAATTTCGACGATCTGTCACAAAGCAGTAATAAAATATATATTTCCGAAGTTCCAATTATTTCATTACAGCGCGAGACAGATAATAACAGTATTATGTAGAACATCCGATATATTGTAACTGATTTTTAACAGTTGCTGTCTGGCAAACCACCTTTCGTATTTAACTTTCATATCAAATACGCCAGTTTTCGACGACGCTATCAGGGAAGTTTTCATTAATGTCTGAATTTGGGAAAAGCATAAGTCTTACAGTAAAAAAAAAAATTCACAGTTCAGCGACCTTTATCACGGAGAGTTATGGATCTTCTGACGCAATTTTTATTACGCGCTTGAACTGCGCGGAATGTTGTTCTAGCGGGTGACAACCAAGCGAACTAAACAAGAGCGACTCGCTTTCACAAGCGGCCTGATGGGGCGGTACGCGTTGATTCCTCGTCAATTCCTCTTTTACGTCATACTTTCTCCCACGACGCTCGTCCTGTCCTCGTCGTACACAAAATGCACCTGCCCCGGGAATAAACATCACGACCCTGTCACATCGCGTAGGATGCTGGTGATGGAGGAAAACATTGCGCCATCACGCGGAATGCCGCCTGTCCCCGGGGAATAGGTTCGTTCGGAGATTTCATTTCATTCGTCCAAATGTTCGTTTTGTGTTTCCTCTCAGTCCTCTCGGCACGGTTTATGTTTCTGATTTTGGTGGCATATTTCTTCTTGTTTTCGCAGTGCGCAGCATCGCCTAAGAATGCGTTTCAAAAAACTCCGATCTTTGTTTAACGTGAGTTTGAAGTAGAGCTAGGCGTGATTAACGAAATCGGCACAAGTTAAAGAAACATTCTTATAATAATAAATTACACTTCAGTTAAGTTTGCATTGAACTCAACGTTAATTAATCTGTTTTCTTTCATTTTGTAAGTTTTGCGTAAAAAAATATTAGCCGAACTCTGTTTTCAGTTTCGCTACCATCTACCTGTCACAGTGGCCGGTTTTATGGGAGTTATAAATAGTATTAGTATAATGTTAGTTAATTTTCAGTAACAGAGTTTTTCTGCTTAGACCCAAAATTTTTCTCATATAAAGTGGCAGTTCGGGAATCTCCCGTTTCCCTCGTCCTTTCATTCCGGCGCTGCTCCATACTCACCTCGCTTCACCCTCATCGGCTCTCAAGACCTCTATGTTCTCTCCTCTATGTTACTCACCCGATACATTTCTGATTATCATAAGAAAAAAATTTTTACGGCCACGGAACTATTCGTGTACGCTTTACCATTAGTTTAAATAAACGATAATTATGTCGCGGATCGAACCTCCTCACTATAGTACGAANTGTCACAGTGGCCGGTTTTATGGGAGTTATAAATAGTATTAGTATAATGTTAGTTAATTTTCAGTAACAGAGTTTTCCTGCTTAGACCCAAAATTTTTCTCATATAAAGTGGCAGTTCGGGAATCTCCCGTTTCCCTCGCCCTTTCATTCCGGCGCTGCTCCATACTCACCTCGCTTCACCCTCATCGGCTCTCAAGACCTCTATGTTCTCTCCTCTATGTTACTCACCCGATACATTTCTGATTATCATAAGAAAAAAAATTTTACGGCCACGGAACTTTTCGTGTACGCTTTACCATTAGTTTAAATAAACGATAATTATGTCGCGGATCGAACCTCCTCACTATAGTACGAAGNTTCGTGTACGCTTTACCATTAGTTTAAATAAACGATAATTATGTCGCGGATCGAACCTCCTCACTATAGTACGAAGGGCTGCTGACAATCATTACCTCTCGCCCCGCACCATCGATAGTTACTGACATAGTGCGTATATGAACATGTCTTACAAATTAATACCCTGTACCAAGGCGAATAAAAAAATCAGCTGAGTGGAAAATATGTCTGTCACATCACAGCTGGACTTACAACCATCCGTCGCCTGCTGTCAGACGGTCACGTGATCTTCAACCAATCGCAGAGCAACTTTTTTTTTCCTATCCGTCAATCCGTCAAATATTTCTCGAACTTTAACTTTTGACCGACGGACGGATGGGCCACCCACAGCCTTCTGACGACATTACCCGTAGACGCGAATATGTACTTCGAAATAAAATGCAAGGCGGCNTTTTTTTTTCCTATCCGTCAATCCGTCAAATATTTCTCGAACTTTAACTTTTGACCGACGGACGGATGGGCCACCCACAGCCTTCTGACGACATTACCGTAGACGCGAATATGTACTTCGAAATAAAATGCAAGGCGGCGGATCTATGCATATGATCTTTTTGGTGATAAATTCAGGAATTTAAAATTTAAACAATAATTCAGTATAAATTCTTGTCACGTAAAATAATTATTTCCCCAAAATTGTCTTCTCTTGAAAATGTATTTCCAACCGAAATATATATCCAACTAAAGAAAGATCACGATTTTATGTTGTCACACTGAAATTTTGCCGTACGGAAGGATTGACGGACGACGGATTGTTACGAGTCGCTTTCAACTGACGGACGAAAACACAGACGTTCAGTAATGCAGTTCCTAAACTGAGCACTGGGAGCGCTGCTCAGTATCGTTCGAATTCCAACACCCTAAATTCCCAGTATCCTAAATCACCAAATAACGAATTGTGACACGGTTAAGTCTCCTAGGAAAGAGTTCGCCATAAGAAGGCATGTATCCCTCCTATCTGTATGATCAATGTTTATTTCTGTAGTCTTTTAGAAAAAGAGAGTGATGTATTCGCGCCCACGCATTGATGTCTGTTTCAGGTATGAGATTCGGCCTCATGCAGGTGAAAGTAGGCCTGATTAAGTTGGTGAACGACTTCGTTTTCCGACCATGTCCACGTACGCCACAACCCATGATATTCGATCCAAAGTCGTTCTTCTTGGCACCGGCAGACGGAATGTGGTTGCAACTCACGCCAGCAAAATGATTCGTGGAGTCCCCGCTCTGTGCGCTCTACGTAGTTCACACGTTGAACGCTAGGTGGCAGACGTTTCTAGGGACTACTGCTGGTAGGATCTAGATGACCTTTCGAACGGGTCGGTCGCACGTGACGGGGATCTAGAAACTCTTCGTGGCACTAAATTGGAATTCCGCGTTTGAATTACGCAGCTGTTATTGGTAAATTTACCAGCGATGTGCGAATGGCCTCGAGCAATTTTTTTTTACTGTCACGCTCAAAATTGTGCATATACTGTTAACGCTGTGTAACTGTGTATTATGTAACTTTAATAAATTAATTTTATCGTCATGAGTAATTTGAATATCTTTTCTTACTCACATCCAACACATTTTTTAAAAAGTAAAACTATGTTTATACATGTATTTGTATACCTATATGTCGATATTAATTTAATACAACATCTTATAATGTGTAAGCGGAGCTATTCGTATTGTGCATTTGATGACTAAAATTATGCAAAGAATAGAGTTGCAATTTCTCTGAAGCAAATTGTGCATAAATTAGTAGGCCTACCATAAGATTTTTGCTACTTATTATACAACTAGGTGGAATACACATGTATNCAATTGTGCATAAATTAGTAGGCCTACCATAAGATTTTTGCTACTTATTATACAACTAGGTGGAATACACATGTATATTTGAGTGTGGCAAAGATTTTCCCAAGGTCTGGCAGAGCCCCTCAGAGGATAGAGCAAATGGGGCGATTGCCCCAGGTCCCACGCGTAAAATGAACAATCAGAGCCCGCATCAGCCGCCATATTTTTTTTTNATCCAAAGTCGTTCTTCTTGGCACCGGCAGACGGAATGTGGTTGCAACTCACGCCAGCAAAATGATTCGTGGAGTCACCGCTCTGTGCGCTCTACGTAGTTCACACGTTGAACGCTAGGTGGCAGACGTTTCTAGGGACTACTGCTGGTAGGATCTAGATGACCTTTCGAACGGGTCGGTCGCACGTGACGGGGATCTAGAAACTCTTCGTGGCACTAAATTGGAATTCCGCGTTGAATTACGCAGCTGTTATTGGTAAATTTACCAGCGATGTGCGAATGGCCTCGAGCAATTTTTTTTACTGTCACTCTCAAAATTGTGCATATACTGTTAACGCTGTGTAACTGTGTATTATGTAACTTTAATAAATTAATTTTATCGTCATGAGTAATTTGAATATCTTTTCTTACTCACATCCAACACATTTTTTTAAAAGTAAAACTATGTTTATACATGTATTTGTATACCTATATGTCGATATTAATTTAATACAACATCTTATAATGTGTAAGCGGAGCTATTCGTATTGTGCATTTGATGACTAAAATTATGCAAAGAATAGAGTTGCAATTTCTCTGAAGCCAATTGTGCATAAATTAGTAGGCCTACCATAAGATTTTTGCTACTTATTATACAACTAGGTGGAATACACATGTATATTTGAGTGTGGCAAAGATTTTCCCAAGGTCTGGCAGAGCCCCTCAGAGGATAGAGCAAATGGGGCGATTGCCCCAGGTCCCACGCGTAAAATGAACAATCAGAGCCCGCATCAGCCGCCATATTTTTTTTTAAATTCCTTCCTGATTTAAATTTAGGAGGATTTATTGAAAAATGCGACAATAGAAGCTTAGCTAATTACACGACGCATAATTACGGACATAATATATGAACTCTTAACGCATATTTATGCAACAATTAACTTTAACGCCGGTTGCCTGGGTGGTGTTGGGTTAATGGAAGTTTTGAAGGGGCGGTGGAAAACATTATTACGTGGGTTTTGGAGTTGATACCCGACTAGGCGCCAGACACTGTCGGCAGGCGGTGCCGATTGTTGCTGCTGGTGATGATCTCAGGGCACGGCGGGCAGTTCGCCCGGACGTACGCGGTCCCTCGGTGAAATGTTGGAGGAGCCCCTCGCTCCTGACACTTACATGGCAAATACTGTGGGCCTATTCATGCTGACCCACACGCCTTAAACTGTAAAAGCTCTGAATCTAGCATACTGACTGTTAAGTAATTTACGTGAGACTGGGTGAAGGCGGGTAATAGGGGATCCGTACCCCGAAACGCCCGGAGGCAGTGCTCGAAATAAAAGACACGAAGTCTGAAAACTTGCGTGTAATTCCTCTTGCACAGAAACACNTCCTGACACTTACATGGCAAATACTGTGGGCCTATTCATGCTGACCCACACGCCTTAAACTGTAAAAGCTCTGAATCTAGCATACTGACTGTTAAGTAATTTACGTGAGACTGGGTGAAGGCGGGCAATAGGGGATCCGTACGCCGAGACGCCCGGAGGCAGTGCTCGAAATAAAAGACACGAAGTCTGAAAACTTGCGTGTAATTCCTCTTGCACAGAAACACTTACATCACTCTGGGTGAACACTTTACACGGACTCTGGCCTGCGACCCGCCAGATAAGCAAAACTGCGGAAGTACACAGGCGTGCACTACAATGTATTACTGGTGTGTTAAGCTTCCCCGGGCGATGCTATTCCCCGGGAAGAAGGGGCGGCGTCTCCGGGTGCAGGAAGAACAGGTTCCGGTAAGTTACAGCAGACTATTGCAGCTAAAGGTGATGTGGCGCGAGAACGTGAAGGCACCCGGAGCGCGACGCGGTGCATGCCGACCTCTGAGACTCTCGACGGCGACTGACTGGCGAGCTCACGAGGCGCGCACTATGGCGGCACGCGGCTCGCCCTGCACTACTTTCTACTTGCCTGTTACTTGCAACAGTTAAAAGGACGTGAACGCTTGCATGATAAATTAACAAAATAAATACATAAATATTNCTCTGAGACTCTCGACGGCGACTGACTGGCGAGCTCACGAGGCGCGCACTATGGCGGCACGCGGCTCGCCCTGCACTACTTTCTACTTGCCTGTTACTTGCAACAGTTAAAAGGACGTGAACGCTTGCATGATAAATTAACAAAATAAATACATAAATATTCCCTGAATAAAAACAGTAACAATCTACACTTGGATGGCATGAAACGAGGGTGAAACAACTGAGTTGAAAAATACGTGAATTTAAGAATTACAAAATAAAAACCTTGAAATGCAAGTAGGGGCGTGTCTGAACGTTTACACTCCTGGTGTGTGTTTCTTTACGTTCAAATACTTGCTTTGAAATTGCCCTGCAAACTATATACGCTGGGTCTGCCATTATGCATCCTCGCCC
>NQII01005003.1:5241-57503 GCA_002778355.1 Clitarchus hookeri | reverse complement strand
ATACGGTTGCGCTGCACAGCTCTGCACTTTCACGCACGCGCACTGCACTCGCGGTGCACTGTTATTACACTAGCGCGGTTGATGCGGTGGACTCGCGGCGTGGCAAACGGTTTGGAGGGCAGGACGCCGTCCTGCATCAACTTAATAAAAAAAATGTTATCTATTAATTCATTCTCGCGTTTTAGTGACAGCCAGAGAACACGTATTAACAATCAGGTACAACAATTTGCCCAGAACCATGAAATCTAATGCTTCCATAACGAAAATATTTTTAGTAACGATCGAATGACCGTAAATCTTCTGTTATGACACTGAAATGAATAATTTCTGTATAAAAGGTGATACACCAGTTTCTAGAGTATAAGGCAACGTTAAAGTATAGCGTCGGGTGTTTCGGTAAAAACAGCAAACTCACTGGATATCCTTGATTCTGCAGAGCGTGTTAACGCACTGACCTGCGTTCTCGAAATCCACGTTCCGGCCGTTTCAAAACATTACTACGACAGTAAAGTAACAGAGAGTAACAGCGGAGGAAAGCAAGAGTTAACGTGGTTTTGAAACGAGCGTTATGTAAATAGCATGCTGTGTTTACGAATATGTAAATTCCAAAAAAATATCACGTTCTCCAAATTTTTTCTTTTCCCAAAATACTATCAGGTGTACAACTTTGCTTCCACCGTTTTTCGTTCGATGGCTACAGTGGTAAGTGCTGGTGGAAATAAGTAGATCAATAATGTCAAACAGTAAGCTTTGAAATCTGTCAACATAACATCACCACATTAGTGAATTTGTGTTTGCATCGTAAATTTATTCTCGAGCGAGGATGTCAGTTTTCGAGCCAAATGCTCGGCATTTGCGGGAATGGTTGCTTTTCTGCTTCCATTTAACGAAAACGTACGGCGAGGCTGCTCTTAGTGAATGAACGTGTCGTGAGTGGTTTCAACGCTTTAAGAGCGGTGGTTTTGACGTCTAGGACCGGCATGGCGCTGGAAGAGAGGAAACTTTCGAAGATTCCGAATTGGAGGAATTACTTGATGAAGACTCGTGCCAAACGCAAGAAGAGGTGGCAGAATCATTGGGAGTGACGCAACAAGCCATTTCAAAACGCCTCAAAGCCATGGGAATGATTCAGAAGCAAGGAAATTCGGTTCCGTACGAGTTGCAACCGAGAGATGTTGAACGGCGTTTTTTTTGCTTGTGAACAGCTGCTTCGAAGACAGAATCGGAAGGGGTTTCAACATAGCATTGTGACCGGCGACGAAACATGGGTCCACTACGATAACCCCAAGCGCAGAAAACCATGGGGAATGCCCGGACATGCCTCCACGTCGACGGGCAGACCGAATATGCACGGCGCCAAGGTCACCTCGGTGTGGCATCTTATGAACTGTTGAAACCGAGCGAAACAATCACAGGGGATCGGTATCGAACGCAATTGATGCGTTTGAGCCGAGCTTTGAAGGAGAAACGGCCACAGTACACGACGAAGTTATCCTCCAGCATGACAACACTCTGCCACATGTCGCAAGACATACGTGGCAACGCTGAAATGGGAGGTCTTACCCCACCCGCCGTACTCTCCAGACGTTGCTCCTTCCGACTACCATTTGTTTCGATCGATGGCACACGGCCTGGCCGATCAGCATTTCCGCTCGTATGGAGAAGTAAAAAAATGTATCGATTCGTGGGTCGCCTCAACAAAAGACTCATCGTTTTTTCGAGATGGTATCCGAAAATTGCCAGAAAGATGGGACAAAGTAGTGGCTAGCGACAGACAGTACTTTTTATCATAAATATGTAATCACGATTTAACAATAAAGCCTCAAATGTTGGGGAAAAAACGGCGGAAGCAAGGTTGTACACCTGATAGTTATATACATATTATAGCTTCACTTGCCCTTAGTTAATCATAAACATCATTAAAAAAAATGCAGCATTTAAACAAGTTAACTTTTAAATAAAAACTCGAATTTTATCACTCATGTTTTTGTAATTTTCCAGTGTCTGTCTGTAACCAGTGTCCAAATTTCATGCCAGTTTGTTTAATTCTACTAAACTTCCCGCCATTTTCAATTCATCCTTCGTTTCTCGACGCAATAGTGCGTGTAAAAGTTCCACTCCGGCAAGATACTCATAGTAATTACTCTGCAGTTTTGGAACACTGCGAAGAGCGAGTAAAACGTTTACTCGAAGTGTTCTGGGACAGCCGAGGAGAACAGTTTACTCGCAGAGTTAACGTTTTGGAACGCAACCAGTGAGTGTCAATGACGAATATAGAGGCTATAGTGTATTCGCGGTTTCTTCACACTTTTTTAAATCAAACCTTTGAAAAATCACTCTATGTATAGCGTGATTAGTTAATTCCTAAATACGCCATGTATAACAGCCGTTTTATAACTCCGTTAACATAAAATTACTTTTTTTTTCGTGTATTTGAATTTTTACCTATATATTATTTATAAATAATTATAATATAATTTATAGTAAATGTTAATAAAAACAGTGAAAAAATATTTGTGTTGGTAGCGCCTAGTAATAAATAGTTCTCATGCAAATTACTATTACAACTAGGTGCGTACGAATTCGGTGCAATGTCCTTTGGTGTAATTTTCTTGACTTAGTTAAGCTTAGTTTGCACGAGGCGGAGGAATATCCTGGAAGTATAACTTTAGCAGGGCTTCAGAAAAGTGTGAAGTAACCGTGAATGAATCATAGCTACTGCACCTCATCGCTGCCCTTGATCAACGACATTTCAAACAGTCGCCAAGCAGTCAGTTATCGCGCCAGCTACCGTAACTTTACTACTGAGGAGATTTTTCTTTCCCTTTACAGAATCATATCTAATGTTACACATGAAGAAAATTTAGAATTGGATTAATTTTTACTAACAATTTATTGGAAGTGAAAATACTTATACTACTTGGTTTAATGTGGGCAGAATACTTCTTTTCTTATAAAACGTCAATATTTATCTGCTTGACAGCAAACGGCAAACCTGTTTCCAAACGACGAGTTTTCTACTGGTAACGCAGAATAAAAAAAACGTAAGTAATTTTGGCAGTACGCAGCGTTACGTCAAATAGGGGACCCCAAAAAATTGTTTCTGCCCGAGGCCCCCAAAATCCTCTAGGCAAATCATCAATCACTCGAGAGGACATGCGCGGATCCAGAGTTGAAGTCTAGGTGGGAAGGGAAGCTATAATGAGGGAGAGAATGAATTTTTCTCCAGTGTGGTGTAGGCGTTTATTGGTAACTCGGAAGGAAATTTCTAACATTGTTGGGTGAAATATCTAAATTGATGTGTCAATACTCTAGTAGTGTCGATGTTTCTAAAACAAGTTTCACCGTTATTGTTGCGTGCTAATGCTCGTGTCAATAAGTTTATATTATTGCAGTGCACTAATATTTCCATTCTGGCGTCAGTAGCAACAACAGGATCATATTGGTACAATTTCTCAGTCAGTAGGCTTAGCCAGGTTCTCTAAGGGACGGGGACCTTAATAAAATAAAATATAGTCTCCTAATTTATTTACAAACACTACCACAAAGAAAATACTCTCGGACTTAATATCTCACAATAAATATATATATATTACTTGCTATTTACAATGAATCAATTTAATCAAGTAAATTCACAATAACCTCAAATTAAGGCGATCAAATTACAAAAATCAGCCCCAATAAACAGTGTTTCAAAAACTATTGAATTATTGTACGAATCACATGTCCATGTTTTGAATGTTACAGTATTCACAATAAAGTCCGTATCACACGTGCATTCAACCCTACACTAATTCAGTCCATGTTCCACCAGTTCAAGCCCCCCCCCCCTTTTTTATGCACCGTTGCGACCTACTTGTCGGGCATAGGCAGTTTACGATAAACTGAGCACTTCTGAAACCCCTGCTTAAGATATGGGGTACTTGTTTGCACGTTCTTTATTATACCACCGTATGTCGAGTTAACATGGCCGCGAGCCTGATCGCTTCGTTCGTGTGTCGGTCAAGCGAAACTGAGAAATTATTAGAAAAGTAAATGTTTACAAAAATTTTTGCTAATCTCATGTGATCCCGAGAAAACCCGCTCTTTCGCCTCCTTGGCGAACAGGGCCAAGTCTCTTGAACAATCACACGCAATGCCAACGCCAGCACCTCAAACTGCCAATATTTTTCAACAACCTTCACACGATTTTTTTTTAAATCGTGTTCTCTACCCTGCGAGAACTACTATTCAAAAAGATTGATCGGCAATTTTCAAGGTTAGATGTTATGTTGGTTATAAAATGAATATTAACCCTGCCAAGGAACATATGTGCAACCTATGGAAAAGAAAGAAAAAAAATTGTTTCCACGTAATGTTATATATTTTAACGTATTTGAATGATTACAAAACACATTAGAAATTTTTATTAAAAAGTTACAATTGCAATATTTGCTCTCTACATTGATATTAAATATAAATTTTGTTTAACATTCTTCATTCTTTTTTTTTAATATGTAGCATTCAAATATAACAGTATCTAAAACCCCCATAAAATTTCCGCTCCAAAATATGAGCTTCCATTAAAAATTCCGAAACTGTTTCGCTTTAATAGTGAGCGGGAAATTCTCTCTTTAGTGTGACTTTCAAACCTCACATAAAATTTCACTCCAATGTGACGAAAAATGAAACCAGTTAACTGAAATTAAACTTTAACTTACTTTACTTTAACTTAAAAAAAAAAAAAAATCCTTTCTCCTAAAGACCTGAGGGGTTTTTGGCGTACTTGTATTTTAGTCTTGCGCCCATGACCACTGATAAGAGCAGATCTCTGTCGTCCTCTGCCCCAGCCAGGTCTTATAAACCCCTTCCACGTACGGGTAAGGTGATCTATGTATATACAGGCTGATTCTAAAATCATGGGACAAACATTAAGGGGTGGTAGAGCTCACTAAAACAAACAATTATTGTATAGGAATATATGAGCGGAAGTGACACGTTGAGGCACAAACACAAAAACATAACACATTAACGGAAACATAAAATATTCATTAGCAGCATACTTAACGAGTGATTCCGTACAGAAAATGTTAAAACAGTTGCTGGAAATGCATCCACCAACAGTCGCACATGCTTGGCGACCTCTACATATGACGTGATTGGCTGACAATGGTGGCATGCGTGAAATACCCGGAGTATTTGAATCCACCGACGCTACCAAGCTTCCATTACTGTCGGTGGTAGCAATTTTGAGCAATTATCATAAACATTGCTGTAAAAAGGCATTTAGCGACGACGTTGTAAATAAACTATGTATTGCATTTCATGTGTTATTTTTGTGTTTGTGCCTCAACGCGTCACTCCCGCCCATATATTCCTATACAATAATTGTTTGTTTTAGTGAGCTCTACCACCCCTCAATGTTTGTCCCATGATTTTAGAATCATCCTGTATAGGTTGCTCTAAAATTACGCATTAATAAAAACACTTCCGGTCCAACATTTCCGACCACGTCGCGTCATCTTCAAGCATCTAGGATTGGCCCGCCAACGGAGCCAATAAGGAAACAGTGACGTCACAACGCAAGTAGCGCCCCACATCACCGGAGCTTAAATTCAGTCTTTATTCTACAAACGGATGGCGTGGTCATGCTGTTGTACTCGTGGCCGGTGTTTATGCGTCGGTCCCCATCGGACCTCGAGGTCGACCGTCGTCGGCCACCAGCTACGCCGGGCGATCCACGTACTCGCCCCGGCCAGCCAGCACAGCCGAACATCGATGCAAATTATCATCCAAGGTAGGGATGAACGTCTTGCAAAATTTCTGGTACAGGCGGGTAAAAAAAAAAAAAGAAGTAGTTTTCAATGCAAGAAAATTGTTGGTGCCAGACATGAGACGACCGGACGTCTCAATTCTTACACTTACATGCATTAAAAAAACAGAAAACAAAATATATATAGTTAAAGTATTCACAAATGTTTACATTATCACTTTTAATTCAACCAGCGGCGTGGGGTGAAATGTCTCACGATAAGCTGTGTTTCGCTATGTGCTGTACTTAATCGTTTGCTAGTTTAAACATCGGCAACTTAAACGTAGTGGTGCAACTGACGTCACAGGACGCGTGCAATGGGGGCCTCGCCGCTCTTTCGTGAGTGGCCGCAATGCATTCTTTTTCTCCCGGGCCCCACTCTGGTTACTGGTTCCTACTGCGTGCGCCGAGTGTGTACAGCACCGAACAAGCACCAGCTTACCTTGCAACACTTCACCACACGCCACTGAATTCAATGGTTAAGACATGGAACTACATTTCCTCCGCCGTTACTAACTTTAATGGGCACGTGCCACTCAGTGTACACGTTAAAATATGTGAAGGTAGGGCAATGACATTTTTAGAAGGTTGATTTCAGAAATGTTCTACTAACCGTGAACAGCATATACTACGCCCTATCGTCCGTCCACACCGTTCACTAACTCGTCTTCCACTGTATCCCATCCACCGACGTCGTCATTCCTCTATGTTGATGTCCCACGCTACACCAGACTTCACCGATATACCGCACTTCAGCCAGATGGCTACCACAAAGACCTACTCTGGTCCAGAATATTCTCCAAATGCCGTGTTGCGCAGAGCAAAAGTCCTTTCAGTCGAGGGCCCTTGCTTGTGGTGGATATTAACGCAGTATTTTCGCTTTTCAAAATTTAAAAGTCCTTTCCTCTGGCAAGGTGACTAGGATTCTAGGAAGAGTGGGAATGCTTGGATACAGTTCTTCAAACGAGGCAAGTATATCAGTAATTCTGCTCCTCTCTGTCACGATGGAAACCCAGCGATATTTTTTCTTCTTCACGTAATGCTCACCATTAAGCTCAAGAGGAAGCCGCACTTAGAGCCCATTTTATTCACATAAACTTGGCTGTATGTGGAAGTTGGTTAGCAATGACGACAGAATATGAAGCTAGTAAGTTTATTAGGAGAATCTATGTTTTACATTTTTCACTTTACGTATGCTCCAGAATGGGAATAAACGCAGTCCCACGGAAGTATTTGGAAGGATTTGTTGAGCGATAACTGTCTCAGTGAGCTATAATTTATCAAATTTCCATGATATTGAGCTATTCCATTGACTTCGTTGAAGTAATAAGCAATCTGCTATTCGCACGTGATACGTCGTTAGTCAACCCGTACTCCTGCTGCAAGTCAAAGTCTTTGACGAGCCAAAAATATATCTTTAATAGTTATTAAATTTCACGTATTTAGCCAACATCCAGCCGAAAAACCAGTTTGTAAAAATATAAGATCGTATAACTGCCTGATTCACAACAAATTAATTTAGTTAGTGTTCACCAAAGTGTTCCACTTGCTCGAAACAGCACAGTATTAAAAATAATCGCATACATGCTTAGCTGAAATTTAGTTGGTGATGAAATAAACCGATATAATATAGAAAATAGGATTATAAAAGCAAAAAAAAAAAAAAAAATCAACTTCCACAACTCTTCCCTTTAACACCAGGTGTTCAGAGAGTTTAATTTAGAGGTTTAATTCCTTGTTCCCAAAACAGATCTTTCCCAGAAAAAATACACAGTTTTCTACAACGTAGCATATTTAAAATTCAAAGCAGGATTAAGAGCTGTGTTAACATTTATTGAATAATATTACCCATAACGAGAACAACACTGATATAACTTGAGCCTATTGTTCATTACATTCGAATTTTCAAGTAATGTTATTAAACTTGTTGGGTGTTCAGTTATCAGAGTATTTTATTTTGAAATCAGTTCGTCACAAGGAATTTACTACAAAATGGTCAGCTACTACTTACCATCAATATATATATATATATATATATATATATATATATATATATATATATATATATATATATACACACACATGGTAGTATAATGATTTTTAACAACCCATATTTCGGTAGTACTGTTGGCTAAAAACTGCCTCAGCGGCTGAGATCGATAAAGGTGGCATTGGCCCACAAGATTCTGAAAGATGTGTTGGAATTGAGACTGCTATCGGGTAGCGGGCGTCAAAAATCCTGCTTTGGGTACGCCTGTGATAGTGAATATTTCTTGCACGCTTAGAAAATCTGTGCTTAAAATATTTTATTGGAGGAAAAAATTTATGAATTCTTGTAAATTCAATTCAATTCAATTGCAAAATCTTCGAAAATATTTTTATAAAGTATCGAACATTATAATTCACTTTATATTAATTTGAACTGAATGTCATAGTTTGGAAGAAATACCGCTGATGTACGATGATCGGGTATTTAATTATCTTTCGAAATTTAGGGTGATTGTTAGTCACAGCATCAAAACTTGAAATGCACCTTTTTCAGTATCTATTTAAGTTCTCTTGTTCAATATGCAAAAACCCTCGTTAAATATATTGTAACCTATTTTAACGGGAAGGTTTAGGAGAAAAAAAAAAATATCATGCGGGTATATGTGTTTATACGAAAACAAAGCTGCAGTGTTTGATAATTCGAACAACGCGAGCTCTTTCTTTCTGCTCTGAACTATGAAAGGGATTCCTGTTTAATGTTTGTTCTAGTCTGAGGTTGACGCGTCGCACGGCAAACTCCGGGTGTTTTATTTATTTAATCTCTTTTTGCTCTATCGTCTCCTCTTTGAACTCGGCTTCAACGCTAGGTCACGCGTCATAACCATCGTTCAGCAAATACCCTTTTGTTTCCTTTCCGACACCTCGTGTTTTCAAGAGTGTTACAACGTTAAAAGACTGTTCACAAACGCGCCTCCAAGCCTCACGATGCACATCTAAAAATTTGTTATTAAGAACACGGGTTTAGTTTGACAAAGCGTTTTGTGTTCGGCCAAAGTAATCCGCCGTGGAGATAAACCAGTTTGTACGGCAGGGTAAGGTTAAATGTTATATGCGTGCTTGGTAGCTACATTCCATTTTTAGGGGAATGTAAACATTTAAATAAATTAATGTTTGAAATGAGAAACGCGAACTCCCACAACGTAGCTTCCACCGCAGTAATCACAGGACGTGATGGTTCCAAACACATGCTGTAGGGTTTGTCAGCCAGCTTTCAGTGCAATGAGGAACGCCAACTATCTCTGGAATCAAAGGTTATGCCACATTGAGGTCAATGTGGCATAACCACATTACCATTGTGGTTACATGATACCATTGTGGTATTACACGTTTTTGAGTCATAAAATGTATTCAGCATTAATTATAAAAATTTATCCTTTTTTAAGGCATAGTGTATCACTCAGATGATTGAATAACTGTATCATCGATAGAGTACCTTTATTTAGATGGGAATTCATTATTGAGTACCTTCTGAGAATGAAAACAGAAGCGATAGTAGCATAAGATGTCAAAAAATTATTGTCTTTATATGTAATTAAATAATATTGTACGCCTAAAAAAAAATTACGCATTAAAAAATTAATATAAAAAATAAGTAATGGCAAGAATATTTAAATCCAAAATGGCGTCCAAGTATACCTCTTAACCACTCTGCCTCCTAGTGCAGACGGCCGAGCATGCAGGTATGCATTTATCACCTACACACCGGGCGACCCCGGTTGTGTAGTGGTTGGATTACTCGCCTCCCGGCAACTTTGGTGCAGTTGGTTCACGGTGGGGAGGAACCCAGCCTCCATCAATGTTATGATTTTATTCTCAGATTAATTTATAACACAAAGGCCTGCAATGGTGTAGCAAATTATAACTCCGAGTTAGGTAAAGCAGAACCAGTATTAATTGGGGGTTTATTGAACATCTAAGGTTATACAACTATTTATCTACGTTCGTGAAGCTTAATGTAAATCAACGAGATGTTAGTTATTAATACCAAGTGATGTTACCACGCCACTTTCCTGTTGAGACCTAACTGGAGAGTCCCCAACTTGTCCGTGTTACCGCAGGCTGATTCAGGCGGCGGTTAGCGACGGCCGGACACACCCATCTCCAGACGTCCTACCGGTCCGATTCCCCAACGACGAAAGACGCCGTTCATATGGTTACATCGTGCTATATCGGGCGCGTTGTGCAAGTGCTCGGCCCCGTTTGCTAATATCGTGGAGGGGGTTTCTGCTTTCGCCTTTCTATCCCGGCAACCAATGTCCGTGTCCTGCGGGTAAATGTTTGAAGGCGTCATCAGGCAGGCCTTTCAGCTAAGACCTCGTAACTGTTCATAACAGGACGGATTCTCAAAACCACGCCTTGAAGTATTCCCATCATTTGTGTTGCCAAAGCCCGGGTTTTGGATTGTCTACTAGTAATCCCATTTTTTTAAAATCTGCATTGATGGATACAATATTCTTCTGCTCGATGCCCCAAGCTGGCCATTTCTCAAGCGTAAGTGTATATGAAAGATGGAGCAAACACTCAAAGAACCTAATGCGTGAGTGAAACATGGATAAGCCAAAGCTGAGTCTTGAAGAATCTATTATATCCGTACGCAGCACTTTTTTCCAGGTTATTGAAGTCTTTAGACGTGAGATTACACAGGAAACACCTCTGAGTAGATGAAGTTCCTGTAACGGCATTGCACACTTTGCCGTCGATCATAGTGAAAAGCATGCTGTAGATAACTTCAATTTGTTTGCCGTCCAACTCGTCAATAAAATAATGTAATTGTTGTGTTTGCAGTTTGATGTGATCCCGTTCCATGTTTGAAGTATCCACTTTTTTCACGTTGGAAATGAAATCGAATTGGCCTACAGTACCGTGTTGACGAAGGTCGTGGATTTTGCCAGAACGCTGCTGGCCCTTGTCCATCTGGTTGTCATCAATTAGACGTATAGGTAAAAATAAAGAAAGGAGGACTTTCGAGTCTGTACTACCGGAGTCACTTGAAAACGTTTCTTGTATTCTGATTGTGGATAACCGTCGAATCCCCACTTGCAAATCAGGGTTAGTTTTAAACTGTTCTGAACTCCATTTTGAAATACGTTCTCGTGAGCCTCCAGGAGACGGGGAGGCAGCGTGGTCAAGAAGTACCTGCAGGTCAAATTCAGCCGCAGTTTCTGATAGCATTATGTGTTTTTTTTTCGGAGGAAAGCAATGTTTCTTATCTTTCTGAATGTTTTCATAAGCGGGAAACCTCTGTTTATAGTGCTCTGGAATGATATTGTATTGAAGTCTGGTGAGCTGAGAATCAACACACATGACAAGCACTTCTGCTCCTGTGAGCTGCGTCGCTGGTGGACTACAGAATATTTTGTAAGCTTTTTGATATTTCGAAGCTGACGTGAGTGATGTTGCTGTTATATCATTTACCATTTTTGAGGCTTCCACTTTGCCACAGGAGCGCAGGCTCTTTTGAGCGGCAAATTAAAGCTCATCACTTGAATATGTGGCTCGCAAGTTTTCTGTTTTCAGTAGTTTTGTCCTATGACATGATTGATCGAAACTCTTCGCAGGTCGACCCATACGTTTTCTAATAGCGACCCTTTCGTAGTTTGCAAACCCCACTGATGTGCCTAGCGAGTCCTTGTTCTTCCCTAAAAATCTTTCTTCTATCCTACGAGCTTACTGCCGGATACGAAATATGAAATTCGCTTGTTGAGAGCCTGAATACATTCGTCTGCGCATTTTGTCTTGATTCGGACGAAGTCTTTCAAAACCGTAACTTGCTCCTATATTTGTAAACGCCTAGACTACCTCATGGTATCATAGAGTTCTGTTCCAGTTAAAAAAAAATATCACCAGTGCAACCCGATCCTGCAAAGAAAGACATACGAATGTTTTGTTTTGGGTCTTTATATCACGCGTACTTGGCAATTCAATGTTCAGATGCTGCCAATTTTTTAAACCGCCACTGTTTCAAAATGAGCAGATGTGAGTAGCGCTTGTTTACAGTTGCGGCAAGTGTATCGTGTGAAATAATTATTATAAATGTCACGATGTGGAACACGATATGCTCTGATATATACTAAACCCTTCAAGAAACTTGTCTCTTTTTTCACATTTTCCGTACATTGCCGTTATCGTCCCCTTAAAGAACTACTGAAATCACAAGACCTGTATGTAATTGCACGTAAATGTGCTTAGCTGATGGTAAATCCATTATGTTAAGCCACGCCTTGTTGTTACAGCCGTACACGACACCATCATGCGTTTAACGACTTTCCAGACAGAAAGCTTCTCCTTCACTGATCCGTGGACGCTCAAGTTCTGACACGTGCTGTGACGTCAGCTGCGCTCCAAATACCTCGTGACTATTACAAACGTCTGGTTCAGGGATCTATCGATGGTTTGAATATAACATATCGCCACTTTTATAAGATTAATTTTCTTTTTTCAAGAATAGTGCTGCTTGGTCTTGCTGTGCGGTGGTAGCTGTTAATTTCATTACTTTACTCAAATTCATTGCTCTAATACGATTGAATGTTATAACGCCCCAAATATTGTACTTCAAACCACCTTCCTCAAAATCCCTTTTCATTTGTTTGCAATACAAGTTGGGCTCTTAGGTAGCCTATTTCAATCATCTTATTTTTTTTGGTCAGGCATATCTTCAGTTCGTACACATCTTTTGGAAACAAGTTGTACAATAAATAATTTTACTTACAGTAATTTCCTCTCAATAGTTTTAGATTCTTCACCTATCACTGCTGCTTTTAGAGACTATTTATATTCATTGCTTTTAAATGTACAACATTTAATTATTTGAATTATGGGAGTGCTTGAGGTAACACACAGTATATTTGCATAAGATTGTGGATTTGACCTTGACTGTGTAAGTAATAGTGCGTGCCTACTTAAGTCGAGGCGTTTTAGACACGAAAGCTACAACAACTCGTGAAATTTAGGGGGCGGCAGCTTTATGATGGAATCTTCTCGAGGGCGGCTCACACACACTAACATAACAAGCATACTCATCTTAACCTAAGCAGCCTCGAGCAGGATTGAAAAATCATGCACTGCTACAGAGACAAACTTGAAAGTTAAAGATCACATTTTTAAATTAGTACGGGTCAATTTAGCTTTCATTAGAAAAAAATCGAATGATTGTGAACGAAAATGTGCCCATAAGCTTACCTCACTTAAATGAACTGGTAATTTCAGTCATCACGAAAGATTTATAGTTGAAGAAAATGCTACTAGCTAGCAATTTTTCTTGGGTTTATCAAAGTACTGAGCGAATCACCCACGTCTTGAAAAAACCATTTAATTACTAAAAATATATCCAATTCCCTTGTTGTCTCGAGAGGACAATGACGATAATGTTCAAAGTGCAATAAGTAAGGTTTCCAATTTTTTTCATGAAAATTTTATTTTTCCAAATAGTCATAGAAAATGCTACCCCAACAACTAACAGCCTAGCACTCACTGTAACCACTGTCCCTCTCGCTGCATTCATTTCCCCGGCGGTATTCTTACTGGGACTCAGCGGGGGCGGCTGAACGGCCTGGGCGGCCATCTGGGCTGTCAGCTTACAAAGGGCGCCAAAATTAGGTCAAACATTTAGTTCATTTATTTTTGTGTCCCGTTATAAATTCAAAACAATTTCTATTCGGAAATGTTGGGTATTTGGAGTTTGCAGTTGCAAAACCAAAACAACATAATTTTAATAATTCGCGGAGCATGAACATTTTATTCTATCTTTGAGGCATCTCACTTCTCTTTACTTCAACCCCCCCCTCCCCCACTCCCCGGCTAGACCTGCCCCAGTCACGCAAACGGCACACATCAACAAGACACTGCAAACCCTAGTGTTTATTGCGTTCAGTTATACGCAATCGCCCACTCCGAGCGAAGTTTTCAAGACGTAAAACGCAATGTATTAATGAATGACTTAAAATCTCAAACAGAAAGAATCCTTATTTTTATTTCAAAAGGAAGGCGCTGTACCCATGCTATAAGCCACATTGAACAAATTACTAATTATTTTATTTGAACGCTATAGATCAGTAGTGGAGGGATTTGGGCGGCTCTCAACAACGACTTGAGAGCAGATGAAGTTGAAGCGAGGCTGAAATGGAGCAGCGCCGGAATGCAAGGGCGGGGGAAACGGGGCATCCCCGAGAAAACCCGACGGCCCGATTACACATGAGAAAATCTGGGAGTGGCTACGCCAGGAATCAAACCCGGTTCGCCTTGGTAGGACGCGAGTATTCTGACCACTGCACCACCGCGAACCCCGTGTGTTAGGAAAATAACCACGTATGAAAGAGGCGGGAGATATAACTCTCTCCAGCATCGACATGGTCGGCAAAGTCCTGCAAAGAGAAGATAACAACATATCTAATAAAGTTTAACTAATCACAAAAATAAAATTTTTTTAACACACGCGATTGAAAAAAAAAATGGTTTTGACGAGACAATATTTGACGCAAAGAAAATGGCTGAAACCCTTGATTTTGAGTCATGGTTTTCAACCGAATCACTAGTGCGTCTTATAAAAATAAAGCTCCATTTGACAATGAATCACATGACGCTTCTACTGTCCTGTGAACTCAAAAAAAGGCATTCAATGGCAGTTTATTTCTTGATGTATTGGGCCGTACCGTCACGTCATTAGGCAAACAATTTGTACAAATAAAAATACGTGGCGTATTTAGGTTTATGTACAATATGAAGGGTCAGAAAAAAATTACTCCTAAACAAGTATACAAACTTGCAGTTAGCACTAACCGACGGAGGCCATCGTGATGTTAATGGTGCACAGCTTCGCCAAGAACTTGGTGCTTTTCTCTTTACTACTTGATAATGGTAAAAGTTTATATGGCCCACTCATCATATTAAAGTACATTACTACCAACAGGCCCTGTGAAAACGTATCCATGGCGCTCCGAAACATATTCACACTTCCTGAGTATCGCGCATCCTGAGAAAAAAAGCTTATTTAAATTACTTATTACGAACTACTAAGATAACAAAAGTCAAAGGAACGTCTAGTGGGACTGGTAAACTCTCAAAACCACTAAGACGAGATCGTGTATCTTAATTCTACACCGTCTGATGGACCTGGATAACATTTGGCAGGGATACCCTTCAGTAGCGTACTTCAATACAACGTAGGCAAAAGTGGTCTCCAGCCTCCCATTTGGCTCGAAACCCCTAAAACCTGTCCATGAATCTCTTATTGGCCTATTGTGACCGGGAAACGTCGGGTATTTCCACTAGTCCACTATATTCTTGTAACATTTATTTTCTCAACATTAGAATTACATTTAGTGTTACGTGTAAATAATGGCAGATTAAGATTTGTGTTGGTCATTAATTGGGAAAATAATGACGTTCGGCATGACTTTCACGACGAGAGTGCCTCGGCTAGGTGCTTATAAGCTGAGTAGTTCAGGAGGCTGGTAAAATAAGTAAAGTCTTCTAACAAAATGCAACGTTGATGACGACCGCATAACGTCTTCAACGAATATCTAGAATTAATTTAATGTAACTTGCCACACTTATGTGTTACTTGCAAAATGCAAACAAATAGAACCCATGATACACTGTTTATGGCTGGAAGTGACCCGATCCCGCTAGCTAAAAACTGGTGCCGTTGTTCTGTCATTGCAAAATAGTCTTAAGACATTTGAATTAATTGTTAAATTTTGCTTGACTGTAATCCTTCCCATATTGCTAATAGCATAATTATAGGCGGATAAGTTTGCCATGAGGATACAGCACTGCTTTCCGAAATGTCACGGGAAGGGATGGAGAGTTTATATAATTAAGAAAATGAGACACGAGCAGACAAATATGAAATGCAAAGGACTCGAGCAAAGGCCAACTCGTGTGATAGGCTGCAAGCCTAACATTAAAAAGCTCCCAGATTTCTCGTAAGCTGCTTTAATCTTCTTACCCCTCGAGCTTAAAATTCACGTAGAAAAGCCTATAGGCTCCTACTCATGCAGAAGTACATAAGGAAACAGCGTGTAATTTGATGGAGCCTGACCCTATTATCTTGCTTTTTAATGGATATCCAGCGGCACTAAAAATAATTAATGCCACAATAATTAATTTGGCACTTGGAACACTTTTCAACAAAGCTGCCCGACAAAAAACCTGCTGACAGGAAATTAGTAATTATCTTCTCGTATCTCCCTTCCTGTGAGCCACCATATCTTTCTCCATTACTCCGAGAGAGAAGTCCAAGCGCCCCCCCCTCCCCCCATACCAAGGCACCCCCACATAATGGACTTAAAACGTCGTTTCATCTTCCGTTTTTTGTCCCTCCTTTATATTCGTAATATTTTATGTTTTATGCTTCTGATGCAGGTACAATTCAAAGTGCTAGACATTTGAACTAATTTATGGAGTCTTGCAGTATTAATGAAGCCAATATCATTATTGTTGATTCTAATATTTCGTTGTGTTTAACTTTATGTTAAATAAATTTTTATCGGTGAAATTAAATTCCGGAACATCTCTAAAAGTAATCTTGGAATTTCCCATCATATTTTCAACTTGCTTACGAACTTTTAAGTTACGTCATTTTTATTTGCTTTCGTGAGAAAATTTATCACACAGTGCCACTAAAAATTGGAGCGGGCTCTTAAGATAGCACCTTAAACAATACTAGAACTATCAGTTTATAATGGCACACGTAATACCTCAATATACCATTTTTGAATTTAAAATACCTTTATAATATTTTTTACTGCCTCTATGTAATGGCAGATTTGTCTGCACATTAAATGGTAAAGAAAATATTTTTGACAGCCAAACTAAACAAAATATATTAAATTTTAAAACGCTGTAACGAAAACACGTTTTAATTAAAATATGAAAAACTTAAAAAATCAACTGATTTAAGACATTTAAAATTTTCTCTTAAATGCCTATTTAACATTGTAAGGCAAATATACTAACAAACAAGTAATTTATTTTAGCATAACATAAATATCCGTCTACTGTAGACTTCTCGGGAAAAGTAGGCTAAAGTCGTTTGACTTTGCACTAGCCGGCAGTTAAACGCAGTATAGTCGACGTAGTGATAACCGCACAACTTTAGCAAAACTCCACATATGCAACTATGCTACGTCCAGCGTTATTAGGTTAGGTTAATCAATTTAACATAGTAATATATGTGATTAATAATAATATATACGTATACAAATATCTGAGGTCAGCCTACTATCAGTTACAGAAATATCTGTGAGTTGCACAACATCCCGTGGATCATAACTGCATTCGCAGATAATATATCTAATCGGCACGTGAAAAACACACTCGCCATTTCCTAAGTCATCCTTCTCCTCGTCTTTCACGTTGTTTTCAAACATTAATGAAAATAACTTCGTAAGAAGTGGAAATGTTTTCATTAGCAGCAAACGAAAGTCATTGTTCCCATTTGAAACTGTAGGTTCTAATTTCAAAACTTTCTGAAAATTGCACTTGACATCTGTTAAGAATAAACTGAAAGCTGTTTTGAAAATGAAATATTTATTTAACGCGTTTTGCTTGTGCATTCGTCAAACTTAAAGAATTATTTTTAATCCTCGATTTCAAAACATTAATTAATTAAACCGAACACTGCTGTTGTTTTACCTTACGGAATAATTTCGTGTTTTAAAAATTGGCTTCACTTATATTAGACGTACCGTAACGGTTTTCCCATTATCGGGATGATAGCTCCGTACTTGCCATGGCAAGAAATCTAAGCTTGTATGAGAAAGGCCAAGAACCTCAGGACTGTTACAAGATAAGCTGTCCGACTCATGCAAAATTATATCACCTGTACAAGCGTATAAGGTTTTTTCTACGCGGGTTGAGAGGAAAAACAGATTCCTTAAGGTGGAGTTTGACATAGGGAAAATTTCCGCCGCAAAATGCGCTCGTGTTCCAAACAGGTAGTTTTTCAAGCTGCAGTAAATGCAGTGTGGAGTGGAGATATCTGGGCGGCTCTAAATATCGATGTCTTGAGAGCCGATCGATGAGGGTGAATCGAGGTGAGTACGGAGCAACGCCGGAATGAAGAGGTGGGGGGGGGGGATATCCCCGAGAAAACACGCCGACGAGCGGCATCGTCCGGCACGGTTCCCAGTTGCGAAAATCCGGAAGTGACCCGGCGGGGATATTGAGCCCGGTTCGCCTTGGTGGGAGGCGAGCAGTCTAACCGCTCAGCCACCGCGGCCCCTGTGGGAGATAGAGTGCACCACACGTCTGGCCCCAACGATCTGGTCCCAATGAAGTAAGTGCGCTGAGATGTTGTTTGTTCCCCATTCTGTGCTCGACCATTACTCAGAATGATAACGCAAGGTCTGAAGATACAACAGTTATGAGTGGTGGACATTGTTCCATTCGACGGTGCAACCTTAGCGTCATTTCGCCCACACGCCATGTGTTTCATTCTACTGCAGCTGCTCATCAGTGTACTTACTCCAACCGAAACATTAAGTATTAAGCTCGACTACTTTGTAACTATAATCTACGTCTTCCAATGCTGTTTACAAGAGTAAACAGTAAAACTGCAATCGTGTTTAGCACAGAGATTTCGAAAACACTCCCATTTTAATGAAACAAATAAAAATTTCTAGAGCGAAAAGGCTACAGCCGTGATTAATAGAATTTATCAATTCTGTTATCACATATAAAAAAGTAATTATGTATGCCAGTCTGTTGTCGAATTTGTCTTAAAAAAAAAAAAAAAAAAAAAAAAAAAAATTTNTCCCAGGTGTGAAGAACAAAGTTTATTTACGTACTGTAAGTCCTAACACAATAAAAGTAGGAAAAGTTTAGGAAATTATACTTATTTGATGGAAATTACAATTATACAGTTTGTTTACACGGAGTAAATCCGGTTTACATGCAACATCAGTGCTACCTGTCGGCGAAAATTTCAGATGGACAAACTATTAGAACGGAGTTTTTCAACCAGAGTGGAACGAGCTCTACTCATACAGCCTGCAACTATGAGACTACTGGTATAGACTGTTCACGGTAAACTAAGCACTTTCGAAAACCCTGCTTAAGATCTGCTAGTATGCACGTTTGGTATTCTTCAAGCGGAGCAGTTAATATCCAAAGTAAGTTATATGACAAATTGATAACATATTGCAAATTGGACTGAAGTGTTTACCTCGTCCCAGTGCAAACATGTCCATACTTGTGAACTACTTGCAGGCTCTAATGCAGTTTTTTTTGTATATTCATTTGGATGCTCCCGGAGCCTTGGATCATAATTGAGTGCTGTACATACAGGTCCTATTACATTCTTTAATTTACAGAATGGGTAAAATCTTCAGATTACTAGTGTAAACACTCATGAGTTTACAATTCTACACTGTCACAATTTATAAATTGCAGTGTCTGTACACAACTAGTTGTAACTTTGTTTTAACAATTGCCATATTCATTATTACATTTAATATGTGCATTCCAGCAGACTATGAAAATCAGGAAAATGGTTAAAGATAAAATAAATAGTAGCTAATTAAAACGCTAAGAAATATTACGTTTTTTACCGTCTACACCATAGAAATGTTTACAATGTAGCATGACCTCAAATAAAAAAAAAAATCAAGCAACATGTGATACATTAAGCGTAATTACAAAGCGTAGGGGCCTTTCTGGAAAACGTGGAAAATGTTATGTATATTTTGCTAATATTTACTTATGATGTAACATAACTTCATATGAACATGGTCTTCACATTATGTGATATGAAATGCAATAGAGGGGAGGGATGTGAATATCAGGTAAATTGTGAGGTAGAAAAAAATATAAAGTATAACTTCAAATGCTAAAGTACACAAAGCCTAAAATCAAAAAATGGCTCCAGGAAGTTCAAGAAGATCTGCGCCACCCTTTTTCCCAGAGTACAAACAATAGCGCGTACGTATAGCCATATATATTTACCTGCCTTTCTTCATACGTAGCTGATAAAAATGTACGAAGTAGGTAAATGGCGCAGCCCTTAGCACTCACCAGTGCTTGTGCACCGAGAAGTAGAGTGGTTCAGATTTGTGTGAATTCACGTTTGTGGAGCTCGTCGATAGTATGAATAATAATAATGGCGTGTGGGGAGTGCACCCAGGGCAAGGCAACACCCTCCCAGTGACGGTCTTTCCAGCTGGGACCCGTAGGGGACCATCATCCCCGAGCATGACAGAAGTGAAGCCCTAGAATGGAGTGGCGCTGGAATGCAAGGGCGGGGGAAACGGGAGTACCCCGAGAAAGCCCGCCGGCAAGCGGCATCGTCCAGCACGATTCCCATATGCGAGAATCCGGGAGTGAACCCGCCTGGGATCGAACCCGTATCGCCGTGGTGGGAGGCGAGCGCCCTGGTCACTACGCCACCGCTGCCCCTGATAGTATGAAGTCTCCCCAGCTGTAAACCACGAGTAAGTGAAATACAGAAATCTACAACTGCCAACGACGTTAGGAAAAATACCGAGTAACTCATCTCGCGACAGGACGTAGCGTGAACATCTGCAGTGTTATGCAGAGAAAATAGTACATTCGACCCAAGTATTCTTTACTTTGTAACCATTTTAGTATCAAACCATTTTTCAATGTACAAGCAAATTTCCAACCATGTGCCTTTCAAAAACCTTCTCAACATTACACTAACCATTATTGTATTCCTTGCTACCAGTATGTGTCCTAACACGGCGTTGCTACTGAAAGTTATTTATTTACGTAGTCCAAAGACTAATTTACAGAAACACTTGCACTTCATCTTACACATCACTTTTCTGACAACATTTTCTTATAGAAAAATTCTTTTAGTAGTCTTTTCATTTTATTAGTTTTCTCTGGCATTTAATTTGCTTTGGTAAACTATTGTACAGCCTAATTCCTTTTGCCATTATCGAGCTCATATTTCCTGTTTTATTTACCTTTTTGTAAACTTCAATTACTGATAGTTACAATTACTGTTATAGTTAGTCTATTCGCAGTTTTCTCACACTTTTAGAATCAACTTTTGAAAAATCACCCCATGCATGTCTGGCTTGATGGTTTCCTAAATATGTTCTGTATAACAAGCGTTTCATACTTCTGTTAAAATTAAAATACCCTATTTTTGGATAAATTGAGATTTTACTTATATTTTATCTAAAAATTATCATATTTAATTTATAATAAATATAAAAAACAGGAAGAAAAAAGGTGTGTTGTTAATACCTAGTAAGTAATAATTCTTATGCAAAATATTATCGCTCTGAGTGCACATGAATGCGATTCATTGTCCCTTTGGTGTAATTTTCTAGACTCCATTAAGCTTCGTTTGCACGAGTCCTAGTATCCTGGAAGTAGGACTTAAGCAAGGCTCAGAAGAGTTGGAAGTAACCGCGAATGGACTATAACATTGTGAAATACTAAATACTCGAAAATACAAGGCCAAGCATTCGTCATAACTCAGAATTCAGGCACATTCATAGAACACACTCAAACCTCATGATTCTCAACTCCTGGCACACTCAAACTTCCACACACCACAGTGTATAACTGACACCTGCCAAAGCTGAGGTTTGGACGTAGGTGTTGTAATCTGTTCTGTGGCGTGAGGCGCCAACACTTAATACTAGTCCTCAGTGATCGGGCGTAGGAATGCTTCGACACTGTTGTTTAATGGTCCAATTCACTAATGAATGAATACAGGATAATTCATATTTCACAAATCGAGGTTTTATTGTTGCATGAACATGTGAATTGATACATGAACCCTTGAGACAACTCCCTCCCTTTTCTACGTATGCTCCGTACAATTCGCGTCGTAAAAGGGGGGGTGGGGGATCTTCGTCGCACTTGTTGGATGATTCTAAAAGATCCTTCACACTGCGGGATAACTACTAAAGGTCCTTCACACTCGCTGGATGACTGTACTTATCTGGCTTGCTGTGCTGGTAGTTGTTCTTGCAGATGAGGTCCGGTGAGCTGGAACTGCTCTCGTCCTGTCACGGGCGCCTCGGTGACTCGTCTCGACGTCCCTCCTTCTCGGGTCGACGCAGGACTCTGCGTCTGATGGCGGCTGGCTGCCGTGCTCGTCTCCTGCGGAATCACTCCTCCCTCCCGGAATCTCATCGGCCGACTGCCCTGTTTCCTCGGACTCCTGCGGTTTTGTAGGCCCTCATTGCCATATTAAACTGCCCCCGCTTCTCCAGGTAGCCGCGGACCCCCGCCCTGGGTAATCAATCGCGGGCGTGTACTCCAGCTCCGCACTTGGGTCCAGCGTCTGCTGTTTTGTTCTGGTTTACCAGTTTCAGCACTCCGTTCTGTCCGTGCGGAAATAATTGAAAGGGGCCTCTCGTTGCGCTCGTCCAAACGCTCTCTCGGTTTTTATTGTGGTCGAAAGCCTGGGACAAAACACAGCCTGGCGAGGTCATAAATACGTCTCGCCGTTCCTGCCTGCTCGCGGAGTCTGGCGTCTGTCCTTCTATTCTGCCTGGAGGTTTGTTGTTTGGTTCGGCGTTGTGGGAATACTTCGGGATCTCCCCCTGGCCGCTGCACTCGTGTTCTTCCCGCTGTCACCTGATCCCACACCGTGACGCTATTCTCCCGCATGTCCGCCTTCCCATGCAAATGGTCGTCTTGTAGGGCCGATCTGGCGCTGTTCCCTTCGTCACGGCTGCCAGGCCCTAAATCCTGATTGATGTCGTTCGCCTGTGAGCTTCGTTAGAGCGTGGTACGGACGAATAAAATATAGGGACGCCGCAGGCGTCAGAACTTTATAACTGTCTTATCTAAGAAACTGGAAAAGAGTAACGTGCCAGTTTCACTCCTGTTTTAGAGCTGTGCTAGGACTGACTGCATGATTTAGATATCCTCCTCTTAAAAAAAAAATATATAATCCGAAATCCACATGCCACGCCCTCTCTTTACCAAGAAGAAGGAAAATAGACAAGGAGAGATCGATTGTCATTGTCATTCCATTCCAAGTGTCATATGATACACTTTTATTGGCTGTACACATTTACTTGTATTTCGCACACCAGTGGTAATGTCGAACACATGCTGGTATGTAGCAATGTATATCTCTTCGCATTGCAAAGTGAAAAATGGTGGCTAACAAGTCAAGCTGTTAAGTTCTATAATCCCATGTACTTAAACGTACCAACAAGACTAAAAGCCGAAATACCATTCCCAATTTTGCCACTTCACTTAAAATTATTTAACGGGAATTTGAAATAAAATATTGCAGCTATGTACTGATACGATCAAAAGTCCGATGGCGAAATTAAACTTGAATATTTGGTCAAGCGCATTTGCAAGTGTGATACACGCAGGGAAGTGACAGCGAGAAATAGTAACCTGAAAGATGCCTGTTATTTATTAACAGGATGGAAAAGGAGCAATAAACTGTATCAATTGGGAAGGTGGGAGTATCCCAGAAAATCCAACTTGAAGTAACATTCACCATATTTCCAACAGCTAAATGTGAAAAAAAAACCCCTCGTGTAGTAAGCAAGGCATCAGCGATAGACAGTCTGCAATGATACGTCAGGTTCCTTGTAATGTTATAAGAACTTTGCGTTAACACCTTAAAAAAAATGTGCGAGGCCACGGTGATCTAGTGGTTACACTACTCGCCTCCCGCTTAGGCGAATTCGGGTTCGACTCCCTGTGGGATCACTCTCAGATTTTCGCATGTGGGAATCATGTCGGACGATGCCACTGATTGTAGGATTCTCTCGGGGATCTCAAGCTTCCTCCGCAAATGCATTCCGGCGCTGCTCCATACTCACCTCGACTCACCATCATCAACTCTAAATATCTCAATTTTAAGAGCCACCCAAATCTGTACACTCGACTAAAAAAATGAGCATGTGACACTTTTTGTATTACGGTCTGTAAATGCAAATTCCCCGGAAAATTTGAGAAACTGGAAAAAATCCAAATTTTTTTTCAATTTTTTATATATAGAAATTTTGGAAAAAAAATTAGAACGGGAATATATTCGGGCTATTTTTTTTAATCATACGTACTGTTAGAAGGATGCCTGAGGGGCGTATCTGAGCTCGTGAAGGATGGAGGTCTTAATAAAAATAAAATAAGTAAATTTGATTTTTAATTTATTCACACAGCTCTTATTTACAGCATTTAAATATCGCTTTCCACTATTACTCTTTTTATAGTGTCAGTGAGCACAATATTTTATGTATATCTTAACTCAATTTAATGTAATTATTTTTGTCAATGTTTAATTAGAGTCAATTAACCCATACTCATCATTAACACAGGTTCAGTCAATCTGTTGCAATAATTTGTAATGTATTTCACTCAAGCATCTAGTCCAAAAGTCCAGCCTGCAGTCGCACTCTTCACTGCTCTGATGTTCGCAGTCGCAGATTTTCCTCCCGCTGGTCACTTCGCTCGCCGTGCGCTTCTCTTTTTGCCAGTAGTCTATCACTNCTCGCCGTGCGCTTCTCTTTTTGCCAGTAGTCTATCACTTAAATTCATCCATTCAACAACTGTTGGCTCGAAGGCCCAACACATTTTTTATAGCTGCTGACCTTGAACTGGAAGGTTCACCGCATCCCAAGTCCAGCTGAGAGACACGAGGTCAGTAATCCAGAACATTCATAAGATATATGAAAGACACCCGATACCCAAGGTCATGAGCAGCACGCGCTCCGATAGGCATAACAGGCACACTTTAAAAAAATTCCTTTAACTTGCAGATGCCGCATCTCCTATCACAACTGATAGTGAGCGCGCGTCAGTAAATCATACAATTTTTCTGTCCTTCACTTCCACTTGCACGCACGGAGCAAAGCAGCGAGCACGTAACACTGCCCCCTCCACAAATCTGTTATTCCCGAACAGACTCTGCTTCATCTGGTCCTTCGTAGAGCGCCAGTCGGTCGACGTGGACAATTTTTGGCTTCGCCCGAGAGCCTTGATAACAATTCTGAAAGACCACATCATTGATCTTCTTCAGAATCCTGTAGGGGCCTTCCCAGCATTTCTGTAGCTTCGGACAGTACCCTTCACTCCTCTGTGGGTTGTACAGCCACACCAGTTGCCCTTCTTGAAATACTTTGCCCGACATTTTCCTATCATATCGCGTCTTCATCCTGTCGCTATTTGTTCTGAGGCGCTGTCGAGCAAAATCATGAATTCAAACAAGTCTGTTTTGTAATTCGCTGGTATAATCAATGGCTGCAGCTTCCTCTTCTGCTGATTGGCCAAACAGCAGGTCAATAGGGAGGGGTATCTCTCTTACAAGCAACATCCTTGATCGTGTTACCCTTGTGGATTCGTGAACTGCCGAGTAGAAGCAAGGTAAAACAATGGCACCTTTGGATACCAATCCTTTTGGTTGCCTGCCACATAGATCGACAGGCACTGCTCAAGAGTGCAGTTAAGCCTCTCGAACATCCCATCCGATTGAGGGTGTAAGGCTGTAGTGTCAGTCTTTTTCATCCCCATAATTTCGTTACCTCCTGGAAGACTGCAGCTTCAACCCTGATCGGAATGGAGTTCTCGTGGCACCTGAAACCTCGAGAAGCCATGCTCTATAAGTGCAACAGCCACAGTACATGCTTCTTGGTTTGGGAGGAGAATTACCTCAGGCCACATAGTAATCATGGGCCACCAGGAGATACCTTTTACCTCTTTCTCTCTGTGACAGGCAAGGGCCCAGAATACCTACTTCCATCCTCTCGAATGGGGCTCCAACATTGTATTTATGGAGATGACCTTGTCCCCTGATCCTTGGGCCCTTCCTCGCAATGCAGGAGTCTCACATTCGGCACCACTTCTCAACTTACTTCCGACAGCGAAGCCAGTAGAATCTCAGTCTAACTCTGTGAAGTGTCTTTTTAACACCAAAATTCCCACTGGCTGCCACATTATGCAGTTCCTTTAAGACTTCTGGAACCCTGCATTCTGTAAGCACCAACTGTAAATGTGTGTGTTTTCCATCATTACTTTCCCAGTTTCTGTAAAGTACACCATTCTTCAGTGCGAGGGAATTCCATTGTTCCCAGTATGCTTTGACTGCTGAGCTTAGACTAGATATCTATTCCCATTTTGGCCGACATCCAGCTTCTTTCCAATTTAATAATGGTCGCAAAATGGGATTATTCAGCTGAACCCCTAATACCCTAATTCACCCAATACCCTCATAACTCCAGGAAGGTGACCTACCACAAGATGAAGAACCTTGAATTCTTGTCCTCTGTACCTTCAGTCATTCACCACTTGTTTCTTCCTGGAGTTCACAATGACGACAAAATAGCTCACATGAAAGTACATCTGCATTGTTGCGAAGGCGTCCAGATCTGTGCTGTATTTCAAAGCCATATTCTTGAAGATACTGTCTCCACTGGGCTATTTGGCCGTCGGGGTTCTTGAAATTCAGCAGCCAGCATAATGTGGCATCGTTGGTTCTTAGAATAAAATGTCTGCCATAAAGGTAGGGGTGGAAGTGTGAATTTGCCTTCACAATTGCCAGAAGTTCCCCTTATATAACACAGTCATTTCTCTCAGGCCTAAGCAATACCTTACTGAAATATTCTAGTGGTATTTCCTTCCCATTTTGAACTAGATATAAAACAGCTCCAATGCCTACATCACTAGAATCAGTGTCCAAAATAATAGACCCTCATTTTTCTGGAAACACATGACTGGTGGAGTTAGAATTTTCTTTTGTTTACTAAAAGCATTTTCACACTCAGTGGTCTAATGAAATCTCATTTTCGCCTCAGTCAGCTCGTGCAGTGGCTTGGCGATCGTGGCGAACCTAGGGTACAAATCGACGGTAATAATCACATAGTCCCAGAAAACTCCGCACTTCAGTTTTGTCAGCTGGTGTTGGCCAATTTATTATTGCTTTGGTCTTCTGGGTTCTTTTTCGATTCCATGGGCCGACACTACATGTCCCAAGAAATGTATTTCCTTTAGGAACATTTTTCACTTCTTAGTAACTACATTAAAGTTCGCTGCGGCAATTTTCTGGAAAAAATTACGTAAGCGAGATTTGTGCTTTTCAAATGTCTTTCCTGTCACAGCAATGTCGTCTAGGTAAACCTGACAGATATCTAAAGGTAAAATTTTTTCCATCATGCGTTCTATGGTAGCAGGGGCATTACGTAGCCCAAAAAGCATAAATTGAACTGCCATGTTCCGTTCCCTTGGACACAAAATGCAGTCTTTCTTGGTCCTCTGGGGCCACCTCGCACTGCCAGTACCCAATCTTCATCTCCAAAGTAAAAACCCATTGCGCACCTGCAAAACTGTCCAATGTGTCATCTATACTTTGAAGAGGATAATAGTCTTTCTTTGTCACATTATTAAGCTGGCGATAATTTACACAAAACCGCAGAATGCCATCTTTCTTCTTAACAAAAAAAATGGGTGACGGCCACGGACTAACTGATTGTACTATCACATCGAACTCCCTCATTTCCTTCACAATTACCTCAACTGCCTCATACGAAGCTAGTGGCAGTCGTCTTGGTGTCTGCTTTATGGGCCTGGTATTTCCTGTATTAATGTGGTGGCAGGTCACGTTAGTCCTTCCAAGGTCATTTGGTCGACACGAAAAAGCATCCCTATTTCTCAGCAGTAATTCAGAGACAGCCATCTCCTGTCGACAGTTATTATATTCTTTCGTTCTTACTAGGAGTACCCCAGCATTTCTGGTGATGTCCTTTTATTTGTTTTAATCTAGTATATTTCGGATCATTTGGAAATACATGTGTGACCTACTTGCAAACACCTATCGCTGTTCCCTCTTCAAGACGAATTGCACTATCGGACAAAATTATCATTCTAACTGGAAAACTGCCAGTATTAGAAGAGACCAAAGTCCTTGCTACAACGACTTTACCTGGAAGGACACCAATCCTCTTTGCTGGATCAATTATACACAAAAGTCTAACAAACGTTTCTTGAAATCTGCTTGGAATGACAATTTCACTAGAAACGGGCAGCACAGTGGGTTGACCACATACTAATGGGCAGCTAACTGGGGAGGACAAATCATGGTGTGTTGATACCACCAACTCTGTACTGCCTATCCGCAGCCCGCCAAGTCGAGTATCAATACAGCACCCCAGCCTACATAGTACATCAAGACCCAAAAGACATTCATCCTTCCTATGTAAACATCGTGCTTTATGCTAATGTCACCAAGATTCAAGATCACAATCCTCATACCTTTAACTGTGGTCTCACCTGTTACTACAGTCAAATAGCATCGTTAAATTTTGTCGTGCGATCGCTGGAGATAAGGTCCAAAGATGTCTGGTCTTACTACTGTTATGGTCACCGCAGTATCGACGACCATCTGGCAAGGAACATTATTCAGGCTCCCCTCCACAATTATTGCATCCCAATCCTGTTTCTCCGAGCGTATATATATAAGAATATTGGTACCTTCCCTCCAGTAGTCACTGACATTCTCCCATAATTTTGTTACCTCCTGGAAGACTGCAGTCTCGATGTTTCTTTCCTGATCAGAATGGAGTTCTAGTGGTACTCCAAACTCGAGAAACCATGCACTATGAGTGCATCGGCCACAGTACAGGCTTCTTGGTTTGAGAGGGGAATTGCCTCAGGCCTTTTAGTAAAGTAATCATGGGCCACCAGCAGATACCGATTACCTTTCTGCCTGTGACAGGCAAAGGGCAGAGAATATCCACTGCCATCCTGTCGAATGGGGCTCCAACATTGTATTTCTGGAGGTGACTTTTTTCCCCTGGTCCTTGGGCCCATCCTCGCAGTGCAGGAGTCGCACATTCGGCGTTAATAGTCCAGCCTGCAGTCGTACTCTTCTCTGCTCTGATGTTCGCAGTCGCAGATTTTCCTCCCGCTGGTCACTTCTCTCGCCGCACGCTTTTCTTCTCGCTAGTAGTCCATCGTTTAAATTCATAAATTCTATAACTCCCGGCCTGGAGGTCCGACACGCCTTTTATAGCAGCTCACCTTGGCCTGGAATGTTCGCCGCACCCCGAGTCTAGCTGAGAGAAACGAGGTCAGTAATCCAGAGCATTTTTCAAGACACCCGATACCCACGGTCAGGAGCGGCACGCGCCCTGATAGGCATACCAGGCACGCTTTGTAAACATTCCTTTGACTTTCCGCCGCCGTGTCTCCGGTTGTAACTGATAGCACGCGCGTCTATAATAACCCAACTTCTCTGCCCTTCACTTCTCTTGCTCCGTAGTTTATTTACAACTTTTTTAAATGTTGATTTTTTTTACAAAAATTAAATTTTCTTAGCAATACTGCTGTCCTATAACTCCAAAATATGCCCGATTTCTTTCATAACTGCGATAGAGAGATTCTTTGACTTAAACAAAAAATATAGAAGTAAAATACTGGTATCTGGCTTGATGAATGCTGAGCCACCCATAAAAGGTAGCTTTTACCCCCTCACTGAAAAAAAAAAAAATTGAAAACCGGTATGAAAATGGTAGGTATGAAACAGTTTTGTATTCCGTTTTTATATTGTTTTTTAACTGCCTGTAGTGATAGAATAATGTTTAACTGATCACATATGGTGGTTCGCGCTGTTAGATATGGGCTTTTTGTCTGTCTGTATAGAATCCATAATGATTTTAGGCTGTTCTCAAAGTCTAAGTTCTTTTCCATACTGTTGAAGCTTCCAAAATATACTTTCAGTCATTATCAACTTGATGAAACAAACATTTTTGTCAAAAATGTAACAACGTATTGACCATAGTGTTTTATAATGTTCTGAAGGTATATTACACAATAATATCCTAGGCTCACCTATCCTATCCTGGGCAGTTTTACAAACATACTATTACATCATGCTTTTTATGCTGTCCACAAATATATTGCTACAGAATGCTTTTAACTGTCAAGTAATTTCGTTCTGGCACAAACAGCATCAGTAAGAGCTGTTGCTCACTCTATGAGGTGGTATACTTTATTATTAGTGCTCCGACTGTTACGCGAAATCGTTCTGTGACGAGTTAGAATTCACATAATTGTCCTTCGCTCCTGCTACTATGATGTCCTTCTGTCCTGCTACTGCGATGTCCTTCTGCCCTCCTACTGTGATGTCCTTCTCTCCTGCTACTGTGATGTCCTTCTGCCCTGCTACTGTGATGTCCTTCTCTCCTGCTACTGCGATGTCCTCTCCTGCTACTGTGATATCCTTCTCTCCTGCTACTGCGATGTCCTCTCCTGCTACTGTGATATCCTTCTGTCCTGCTACTGTGATGTCCTTCTGTCCTGCTACTGTGATGTCCTTCTGTCCTGCTACTGTGATGTCCTTCTGTCCTGCTACTGTGATGTCCTTCTGTCCTGCTACTGTGATGTCCTTCTGTCCTGCTACTGTGATGTCCTTCTGTCCTGCTACTGTGATGTCCTTCTGTCCTGCTACTGTGATGTCCTTCTGTCCTGCTACTGTGATGTCCTTCTGTCCTGCTACTGTGATGTCCTTCTGTCCTGCTACTGTGATGTCCTTCTGTCCTGCTACTGTGATGTCCTTCTGTCCTGCTACTGTGATGTCCTTCTGTCCTGCTACTGTGATGTCCTTCTGTCCTGCTACTGTGATGTCCTTCTGTCCTGCTACTGTGATGTCCTTCTGTCCTGCTACTGTGATGTCCTTCTGTCCTGCTACTGTGATGTCCTTCTGTCCTGCTACTGTGATGTCCTTCTGTCCTGCTACTGTGATGTCCTTCTGTCCTGCTACTGTGATGTCCTTCTGTCCTGCTACTGTGATGTCCTTCTGTCCTGCTACTGTGATGTCCTTCTGTCCTGCTACTGTGATGTCCTTCTCTCCTGCTACTGCGATGTCCTCTCCTGCTACTGTGATATCCTTCTCTCCTGCTACTGCGATGTCCTCTCCCGCTACTGTGATATCCTTCTCTCCTGCTACTGTGATGTCCTTCTGTCCTGCTACTGTGATGTCCTTTTCTCCTGCTACTGCGATGTCCTCTCCTGCTACGGTGATATCCTTCTCTCCTGCTACTATGATGTCCTTCTGCCCTGCTACTGTGATGTCCTTCTGTCCTGCTACTGTGATGTCCTTCTCTCCTGCTACTGCGATAGGACCGTAGTTGCTTATACACTCCCCGTTTAACTGTGAGCCAGCAGTAAGCAGGAAGCAGTAGTGTAAGTGATCTTTGAAGAGACCTGTACGAAGGTATCACTTGATCTCAGCAACCAATAAGCAAACAATAGTTTCTCCAGTGTATAAATGATTGTAAAACCTAGCCTGCTGCCACATCAATCCGCGAAATACTCGGGGCTCTATTTATTATAGTGTTTTAGTACTATTACAATCAAAAACAGGTTTGGTGTGTAGGGCAGAATACTTTTAATGGACATGTATTTATCATGATTCCAGGTAACGACGAATGATTTTTGATTGTCTTCAAACTACAACGTTGTTGATTACCTTCCAAATTCTTTGCCTAACTTTGAATAGTTATAGCTTTTGAAATACCCACTTTGGTATGACATTATTGTAGATTTTTATGAACTATAGTTTTATGGACTGAATAAAATGAGATAAAAATATGAATTCTGGTTAAAAGTGTTGTGCGAGACCATCAATTTTATGTATGCTCTAAAGGACAGTGGTACATCAGTGCTTGATTACAAGATATGTAGGCCTATATCACAATATTATTTTTGGTTCTGTATATTATTTTATGAAACTACTTGGAAGCTGTAGATTAAACTTTTACAAACTGTTGGGAAATATCCTTCCTGTTCAGTACAATTAAAAAAAAAAATTGTGTTTTGTTGCTGTATTTGGTAGATAAAAGTGAATTTCCATCAAAGTTGGTTGTCATAATTTGCAGTTGAGAAATAAAACTGTAAGAGATATTTCACTTTCCACAATGCCTACTGGAAACCATTTTTCATAATCATTATAGGCCAACTACTATCCACACACTCTCTAAAATCCTGAAATTAGGTGATAACCCTAAATCCTAATTGCTTTTGCAAAACTATTTTGTTAAGGGCCCTGCCTACCAAACCGGTAGCCGCGAACTTCAGATGAAGAATCAATGTTAAACGAAATTCCTTCTCATTGCGTCTATTTTAAAGATAACTATTTCAAACAAAAACATTTTAACGCCACTTTCTCAGAAAATATTGCTATATTAAAAAATAATTTTTGACAAAAATTATTTAATTATCTTTTTATATTATGTGTATATTTCAATATTAAATTTTAGGAAAATACATTAAACGAAAAAACCGGCAAAATGACTTAACATAGCCATATTCCATTATAAATTTCACGTAGCATAATTTTTGTTTGAAATAGTTATCTTTAAAACAGTCGCAATAAGAAAGGATTTTGTTTAACATCAATTCCTTATTTTAAGTTCGTGGCTGCTGGCTTGGTAGGCAGGCCGTTAATATGTTTTAGTTATGTTTATGAACACATTTGGCAAATATGAGCTATTAATTTATAAAATAATTACACACAATTTATGCATCAGATAAAAATCCCATTCGTGCTATTTTCCACGGTATTTGTATGAACTTTTTTTTTTTTTCCACAATTGGGACTAAAAGTATTTTGGTGAAAATATACATTTCATAGTTTTGATAATTGCATTTAAGATTGCAACATTGAAGCATTGGATTTTGTAGTTTGTGAATGACCGACCAGAGGCCCCTTTCTCCTGACATTGCAGTGTCACGTGACTGCGATATGTGGGACATAAGAGCATGCTCACTGCACGCTGCCATACACTCAATACATACATTGGTAACTTCTTACCTGAACTGGATTGAGTAACAGTCTAACATAGTGTTGTTAAACATAGTAATATTTCATTGTAACATCATGTCGTCCATTTCTACATAATACAAACTATTTACACTGTAAAACAAACATTTGAATGGCCAATCACGACATGCCATATGTGCATTTCGTTTCATGCATGCGAAGGTATGTTTATAAACCTCAGGATTTCTGTTATATAATAATTCTAACTTGTTGTAGATTTTGTCATAAATAAATAAATACAATCCCTAAGTCTTCGTATCAATTTCTCAAATGAAAATGAAACTTTTACACAAAAATATCTTTGTTGAGCAAAATATACCTACACAGATTTTACGTACGTGTACACAAGATGTTGAAATTTACTTTAATAAATATAAAAACCATCCTTACAATACACCACTAGGAGGGAGCGTGTCAGTTGCTACCTAGTATATAAGGAGAATTAAAAATTGGCAAGTGACAGCGATTGTGAATACGTGCGTGAACTAATGTCGGAGGAACACTAAAAACATGTGTTGTAAATTTTCTGTTCAGTGTATTAGGTCTTATAATATTTGACTATTGGTTTTATGTAACACCAATACTTATTTTATACGGGTTTCTGAAAATTTCAAAATTTTCAATTTTTTTTAAGATTGTAAAAAAGAGAAAAATTCATTGTTTCTTTTCCCTTAAGTTTCGTGTGTTTTGCTGACTAGTTCCATCTCTAAAAACCACTTTGTAGCAATACAAACTTGCCAGTTGTGGTGGGAATCTACGTAACTCAAGGTCAGTGCTGAGAGTATACAGTGCCATGAGGCGTTGTTGTAAACAGCAAAGCGCTACAGGTTAAGAAGCAGTGTGAGCAACTGTGACTGCGCTCGTGTCACTGTTGGCAAACATGAGATGTCTTAGACTTGTACTAGGTGGTTGGAAACCTACTGACAACATGATAGCCCCAGGTACTAGGTGATTCAACAGTCAGTTGTGGCTCATCAAATACTGGAATGTAACAGGATGTCGACTGCTAATTGAGGACGTGCGGGAGAGCCATTGTCATTGGGGATCAATGCACTTGACTTTTGCAACAATCATCTTGCGTCCTTCGGCTTGTAATATTTGCTCCGAGATGTCTTCAGGTAGGTCACCATATATACACTATACATGAGTAAACATGGGGACAAATATACAATATTTATACAACCAGCTTTGTAAACAAAACACAAGTCTTAGTGTAGCTTCTCTCCTATCAAAATGTAAACTAAAGTAATTATAAAAAAATTGAAAACGATTTTGTAGAATGTGGCATCTCAAAAACAAAGATTTATATTTTAAGAAATTAAAAACTGTAATATCAACAAAGTTACTTGTGAATGTAAAGAACACTTTTCCCACATACAAGAGTCATTATAGTTGTTTGGCGTATGATTTTTATTGCCTCTTTTGGATTGTTGTATTAAAAAAAAAAATCCATTCAGTAGAATTTGGAATTATTTGCAAATTTTTTGTCATGTTTCAAAATGCAGCAGCCTATGTGTTGCTGTTCCTTTTTCTTTCTTATTTATTGCGTAATAGTGTTTACTGTTTAAAGATACCTTATAATGTGGTCTTTCGTGTTAGGCATAGTGTTGGCATAGAATTATATTTGTATTTTAAACATTTATTTCAAGTTTAACAGTAACGTAAATATCATGCAACTTAAATTTTACTTTTGATTTAAAAAGTTTATATTTAGGCGTATTTCTACTGTACATAAGTTGGAACATTTGCTTGCCCACTACTCTAGAGCTGTCTTCAAGTTCACTGTTACACACACTAGGTCACTTTCCCACGACCCCTTCAGTACCCACAGTTACCCACATTCCCTTGTTCACTTTTTGACAAAGTGGGTATCATTTCTAACACCCGCCTTCATTTGCAATTGTCACATGTTTCAATACATATGCGGAAAACAAATCAGTTTAAAACATTTTCTTACATTGCCTTGGTTTTGCGTATGAACAAGTGGTGATCAGCAAATGACTGGAAGAAGCTGTAAAATTGTTATAAACTATTAAAAAATTAAACTTATTGTGAGAAGGACGTGTGAAAACATGTGAAAAGTACGACACTCGTGCTCTTAACTGAAGGCAGTGACAATGTGATGTCAGAGCGCTGATGCAAGGCAGTGACAATGTGATGTCAGAGCGCTGATGCAAGGCAGTGACAATGTGATGTCAGAGCGCTGATGCACTTTTCCGACGCACAAGGACAGGTAAAGGCTCTTGGTTCGTGCATTTAAACATTGCTTAAGATGATTTAAGTGAAAATGTTACGTTGAGAAACTAAACTAATGTCATGTGAAAATGTCTTCTTTTGACAGTAGTCGTGCTATATAAGTATGTTTTTTTTGTGATATTCAGCTTTGTGAAAAAGAATATTAAAAAAAAAAAAATAATAATAATAAATAAAAAAAAAATTTCAGTGTAAACAGACTATTATTCACAAAGAACTCTGTTTATTGTATAGGGCAATAAACTGTGTTTGGTGATAATTTTTTGGAAAAAATTCCAATATGTTTTTAAAGAGTTACTTCATAATTTCCCTGATTTTTGTAACAATCCTCATTATGGAGAATTTTAAGATATAAGCTTGATTAAAAACTAAAAATTTGGATCATGGCAGAGAAATTTATGTAATTCTCAAGTACGCCATTTTCAAAGATTTATCTGTTTTTAGTGACATAAAAATAATTGTACAAATTTTGCTTTGTGTTCGAAGTCCATTCTCGGGACGCAAATCAAACGTCATGTGGTTGCTATGAAAACTTGCCACTTGAAAAAGAGATTAGACTACTAAGTTAATTTAACTTTGAAGTTTCGAGTATAAAGAAAAATATTAAATTATTTAAAGTTGTGTAGGTTATCTCTTAAGTGAACATCTTATTTACGTTAAATCGGAATACTATGACACAAAACTGCTTGTATTATACAAATTGAATCTTGTGTTAATAGTTGCATAAACATAATTAGCCTGCAGTTTAAGAAATATAAACCACAAACTTGCGTGAATTATTAAACGCCTGACACTCGCTGTACATATATATTTGCTTATGGGAGAAACACAATTATTTTGGGTGGGTATACAACTGGCGCCGTTAGCTTGCACGCCAGCGTGAGCTTCACAAAGGCACGCAAACGACAGCAAGTTGGCAGTCATGACATCATGACCATGGTGCACATGACGAGTAGGATATTGAAAGCATGCATTTACCAAATCAATGAGTGGAAAAATAACAGTCTTTTATGGAACAATTATTTTTCTAATGTACATTGTAACAATGAGGATAAATGTGATATTTATATGAATTATATTACATATAAAACATGAAATATGACTCTTTTGATTGGAGTGATATTTCTACTTCAAGAGTAGGGGTTATAGTTGCGATGTAATTTCCGATAATTCGATATAAATTTTATTGGTCCCTTGCTTAATGCCTCCGAGATTAACAAACAGACGTCTTGGTAATTAGTTAAATTAATTAACTTTTTATTGATCAATTCTAAGTAATCATTTACGACTGGTATGGCAACATCAAATGAAGGCTACATTTTTGATGTCGAGTTGTTCGTCTATCATCTAATTATTGGTAACATCAATACAGGTCAGACTTAGCAAATGGAAACGCTACAGTTGTTTAGTCTGCTCAAGTTACAGTTTATATATACGGAATTAGACTTTAATCAGACAATAGGTCTACATGTAGGGACATATTACCCCTGAGCGTGGTTGCTATGAGGTAGTTTTTATACAATATTTCGGCGTTGGCTGTACGTGCAATTTTTAGGGATAATTTTATTAAGCTGTTACAGACGAACATCCTCATAAAATAAAATAATGAAGAAATGAAGATACGCTTAAAATGCGAAATTGTTGCTGAATGGCTTGGAGAGCTGAATTACTTAGAGAGCGGAATGCCAAATAGCTATATTAAGACTCCAATCCGTGTCACTTCAGTATGAAGAATTTAATAGCTTTGCGTACATACAAGCCGTCTTCCGGGTAATTTTCAAAAGCGATAGTGATAAGCAAATGAACGAAAACATTTACGCTGGTTTGAGCTGTCTATCTCCATCGTCAGTCTAGTTGGATACCAGTGCAAGTATTTAAAACAAACCTCCCCATTTCATCCCCTAGTACGTTAACATCCTGGGTAAATTTGGTAGATACAATACGATTATTTGTATTTTATAAAATTGAATGAGTTTTCTTTTTGTAAAAAAACTCGGATTGTAGCCACTCATGAAGCTAACTGTACAGGCCAAATTAGGTGAAAGTACTGGCAGTACGTGCGTGTTCAAAAACCATTATCTACGTTATATGGAAAACAGTAAATGTCCTAAGTTTGAGAAACTCACAGCTGTAAGTAACATATCCAAAAGTATGGCCCAGAATAATCATCATTGTTTCTTTCTTAGTAATCACATCATTTGAAATATTGGCCCTATACAGTACATGAAAGCCACAGGACATGCGTATTTCATACGACATGCATCAGAAAGCCTAAATAAAAAAAATCAAGAAAATGAACGGTACAAAACAGTTCATAAAAAAAATTAGGAAAAAAAAAAAAACAGACAGGTGTTGTGATATAACAGTGCAGTTATTTTTTAATATGCAGTATTTAAGTTTTGGATGCGGCACAGTTTGAAAGGAATATATGTCCGAGTAAAGAGTGATCCCAACGAAATGTAAGAATTAATGTTGATCAGCATACCGTGCTGCAGAATTTTCAAGAATAGTTTCTATTGACAGCAGTCCGTCTGAACAAACTAGCTGTCCAATAATGCCGCGGCCAATTAAATTCAGTATTTGGGTACTTATTTTTTTCAAATGTTATATTTTCTGACAATAGGATTACCATAACAGTTAAAGAACACGCTAAAGGAAAGCAAGGTCGTTGGCTATTCTTCTGATGGTTGATGCTTAACCTGGTCGCAGTAAACGCTCCTAGAAGGGTGCCACAGCGAACTGCAGCAGAAGTACGGTAGCTAATTATCGGTGTAACAAGGCACTAGCGTCTCGACTGCGGCGTCCGGCGGCGTTGGCATGCCTGCGTGGACGCCTCCCAGGCTCTCCCTTGCAGTGATGCCAACACTGCGCTGTGCTGCTGTGAGTTATTTCCCAGCGCGCGGAGCAGAAAGGAAGCCTGGCCGATTGATAAGGTGCAGGGGAGTGCGACGATGGTTTGTGGAGGGTGTGGGGAGAAGCGCACGAGAATAAGAATGATGGCAGCCGCGGTAGACTGCCGGAGGGCCACAGTTCGTTAATCACATTGGCCGAGGTTATGATTTATTCCGTGAGCCAGAAGAAGCGACGAGGTCGTTCTTGGGCTGAAAAGGGGTTGGTTGCGAAAGGGGATGGGGTAGGATGCGAAGCCAACACACCAACTCTCACACCCTCCACATCTTTCTTTCCCTGAGGGAAGAAAAAAGAACAAGGGATGGATATTCACATAAAACTCTGATTCAACCTGCGGTAACTGCCATTCGTGAGACGATCTGTGCCGGAACCAGAAGTCTTCATAGCAGGCGACCAGAGGCTCAATGTCCTGACGTGCTCCGCTCTTCTTATTACATTCAGGACTTGTTCCGTGATATCATTGACAGTGTAACCGAGCTACATTGGGGTTTGTTCTGCTGGGTGGAAAACGCAAAATGACGTAAGAAAGTGATAGTTCATTGGTCTAGAAATAGCTGAACAATTTATTCACTTCTTATATACAGCATCACTATACAAAGCTCTTTCGTTAACATTTCCTCTCTCTCTATCAGTTACTACTTCATTAATTCCCCAAAATTTTTTATTAATGTTTAACCATAGTTAATGATTTACATTCTCCCTATAAGTACGCTGTCAAGCAGTACAAAATAGTTTTAATTCTGAATAACACGACATATCTGTTAGCAACGTGAAGCTGTATATTAATACAGTGATACTTCTTAACTACAATAAAGTTATATCCGTTAAATTTAATTCTCACCAAGCTCAGTCCTTTATACACAACGATGCATTTCGTGTAGGTTTTTAATGCTGTTTAAAATGTGCTAGATATTATTCGATACTGGTAAACTATACCAAAAAAATAAGGCGTAACTTAAGATCGTATTTGTGACAAAGGTGGGGCTGTGTAAATCATTAAATACAGGTTATGGTTTTATTGAAGAGAAATGTGCAACCTAATGAAATTGTAATGATCAGACATTTGACTGCATTTGTTTATATTCTCCCCTCTTTAGAACCCTACAATAACCAATCTAGAGGCATACAGTCATAGCGGCCTGGATTTCTCGAATAACCCATTAACTTGCATTACAATACGCAGCATTCAACACCAACACTTACACCTGTGTGTGTAAAGGTTTTCAACAACAGACAAGCAGGGATTATGACGTGAGGTTTAGTCCCGTGCAGTTGTTACAACCGTGTTTAAATGTCTCGTCAACAGCGGGACATCATAGGTGAAACTATTTGCCTGGACTGTTGGGATAGCGAAAGCATTTGGCTATCAAGGAAACATCCCGTAATTCGCCTGGAATGATTTTGGTAAATCATAGAACACAGAAATATCCATATCCTTACTGCGAATTGTAACCGGAACCTCCCGAACGCGACTCCATATTATTGCCACTTCACCATCTTGCTCGGTTCTCTAAACCTTTTTAAATAGAAGAATAATATTACAGAAACTAACTGGTTTACTTATTGTAATACTCTTACTTTACAAGCAAATGTTCATAAATATCAAGTACGTTTACTTAGACTGCAATATGGACCTATGTCATTATTACTGAGACATTAGTAAAATATTAAGGGGTCACAATATAATGGCCATGTGATCCTATTTTAGCCTTGATGACTGGTAGTTTTGATAAAATAATCGGGTTTATGGAGTTATGGAGTATCATCCTTTTTAAAAATTATTTACTTTATTCATAAACCGCAAATACAATTGTCTGCATTTAATAAGATCATCTTCATGGCAACGACTGTGACGTTAACCAACTTACCATATCAGTTTATAATATAAATTAACCACCGGAGTTTTTACAAATAGAAACTATTCGTAATACATTAAGCTGTTCCGAACATCACAAGGACTGTTCTCGAATTCTGCGATTTTGGATTTCACATATAACTCGTAAAACAATAAATTGTGGAAGGGAAGGGGCGTGGGAAGAGTTTCGTCAAATTTTCATCCATGATTTCCAATAACCTGGATGTTGCAAGAAGTGATCATTGTCGTATAGAGTTTTACCTATCCAAACTGCCCTGTACTGCTAAGTTGTTACATTATGTGCGTTTGTACAAGTGCTCTGCAACAGGGATAGTGAGAGAATGAGTCAAATCAAAATGTTGTAATGTCATCAGAATAATGTTGATGCGCAAAGTTTTAAGTCAATGTGTGCAGAAGTAGAGTGAGGAAAGAAGGTCTCTTCGCCTCTGTCCACGTTCAAACTGGAGAAATATTTTGCTGTGGCGTATCTTTGCAGCATACCGATTCACGCGAGCCTCTAAGCTACATTTCCTTTCTTATATCCCTGTCTCGCGTAACAAGTTGTCAACTTACAGCATTTTCTTTCATAGCCGTCTGTACAAGTGCTCTGCAATAAGGAGAGAGGGGAGAGAGAAAGAGAAAGAGAAAGAGAGAGAGAGAGAGAGAGAGAGAGAGAGAGAGAGGTGAAAATATTATATTGTCATCGAAACCACATCTATGTACAAAGTTTCAAGTCGACAGGATATGGAAAGTGTGTTAAAATAGTTAGCTTAGAAAACTTCATCCTAACTAACAAGTAAAGCTAAATAAAAACTCGTTAAAAAATGTCTAGCAATATACTGAACATATGAAAATCCTCTACCTAAAATGTAACCATATAAATTTGTAGGCTGAAAAAAAAACCACAAAATTTCCAGTAATCTTATATCCGGAAAGTTTATCAGTCTGTAGAAAATAACTTCAGATGGCACAGTAACGCCAGGAAGAATCAACTGTCGTGTACGAGTTGCAAATAACCGGTCATAAACAACCACTTGCTGGCTTAAGCGCCTTGTGGTATGCAACTTGGTGTACATGTGCGTATTGACCACTGCCTATTCAGGCATTTGTAAGCCATCTTTAGTTGCTCTTTTGTGCCATACGACAACCATTTCCGACTATTGAGGTAGCTGCAACTTTGTGCTTATTTCTGCTGACAGTTTTTCTGATTTCATTTGGGGCAAATAGTTTGGAAACATTCTGTATGTACTATTTTATTGTATATCATGCATCCTGGTGCTTGCTGAATGAGACTTGCCACTCTACAGTCTGTGTTTGTGAATTTTCATTGGCTTCTGCCTGATAACTGTTGCAGTTACAAAGACAAAAGTCTCAAAAAGGCGAGTCAGAATTATCTTATATTTTTAAGAAGATTAACTCTGAAAACTGAAATTTTAACGTTTATTTTGCGAGGAGTCCCGGATTTGCGATGGTTCGATACAACTCTGCTGCTGTTCCCATTTTGTTATATCGCCTAACACGGTCCAAAATGCAACTGCATTGTCCAGAAACCACTCTTTAAGACAAAACACGAGAAAACTCTTTTTTTGAAGATAATAAGTCTTCGAAATCGGACCGACACTTGGGGTACCAGGATGGAAACTGCGCTGTAACATTTGCGGGGCGATTCATCACGACGCTCTAATTCCCGTGACTAATAACACGATTGAATTATACATAATCTCGCTCGATCCTGTACATGCATACGATGCTGGCATGAACTCGAGTTGGCGCCGCGCATGTGCGAGGTGCGGGTGGGTGGCCGCGGCGACCGGCGGCAACTTCGCGCGTGGGCGAACATTTCCGGGCAGCGTATCTAGAGACTCCGGCGTGCTAGCGCCCCGGAGGAAATATTACCTGCTGATACGCGCGGCCATCTCATTCTACAGACTGGAACAGAAGAATTTTCCGCACACGCTATTATGACGCCTGTCCTGCCCGCCTGCAATATTTCCTAAAGGTGAAACAACTTTACCAAAACGTTGCTCCCTACCTTTGGAGACATCTGAAGTTCTGTTAAGCTCGTCTGGGTGAGGCCAGCCTGGTACGATGGGCGGAGTTACCGACAAAGCACTGTTCAAAGCCAGCATGACGTTCTCAGCGTCTGGTAGGGGCCGCGGTGGTGTAGTGGTTAGACTACTCGCCTCCCACCTGGGCGAACCGGGTTTTGATTCCTAATGGGTCGCTTCTGGATTTTCGCACGTGGGAATCGTGCCCACTGGTCAGCGGGTTTTCTCGGGGAGCTCCCATTTTCCCCACTCTTTCGTTCCGGAGCTACTCTACACTCACCTCTAAATACCTCGATATTAAGATCTGGCCGCATCTCTTTACTCACTCGATACTTATCTCGTGTGTTCCGCGCCCGCCGTGAGACTAAGGCGTTGCTGGCGCGCTGCTGCTTGCGAGTGAGACCACGGGACGAGTGACGTCGCCCTCTGTCCTACGATCCAGCTGTGTTGCAAGACACGGAGAACAAGGCATCAAAGGAGAAGACAGTTTATAAATTCAGAAAGACTGTCTTCAGTGTTATGTGCCTGCGCAGGATTGAATATCAAATTATTATTGAACTGAAATTAAAAAATAATGAAATATCCCACCTTCATGGTGTGTCGTCTTTTGTCAGGCGCAAAAGGATGATTATCAGAGAAGTATCAAGGACCCTTCAGGTCTAAAATGAACCCTTTAATCGTTTTTAGGAACTGTTGAAATGGAACATTCTGAGTAAATATTCTTGCTTGGTAGCAATTTTTTCAATGGCTAATTTTTGATACCATGTATTAAAAAAACGCGTGAACAGGTTTGTGACTAAGTTGTAAAAAGGTTTTTGTAGTAGATTTTGAAAATACCATGCAAGTGTCCTTTGATAAGTAATTGTGACAGTCAATACCTTTTTACGCATTATAAAAGGATGGAAAAATATATCAGACAATATAGTATATATCACATGTAAAGTTCCGTGTAATTCACACACACATATATATATATATATAAATCATATTTTTGTATTATTTTAGTCTATATTTTTTATACACGTTTACATTTAAATTTCAGCTGCAACTCAAACAAGTAGCCATTCGCTTTTTCCTTTTAAAAGGTGTACAAATGTTGTTCCCTTTGATACACTTTTCAGAATTGTGTTTCCAGCGTTACCCAAAAACCAATTGTCTTATAAAAATTTCGAATATTGTTTCTCACGGTGTTTGAAAATGTGGTTATCAAGATGGTTATAAATTTGCCAGAATCTTGGTTCTTGGCGATGTCTGATGCTGGTGACGATCGGGGGCTTTGTACTTGCGCCCTTAGGGGCGTGAGTGCAAACCTCCCGGGGTTACGCCACTGACACAGACGTATTCACAGCCCCAACCCGATTTTTCGTAGGAGTAAATCTCGCCGTGTAGAAGCAATTGCATTAATTTGTTTCACCTGAAAGTATATCATGCATGTGGTGAATAATTTTGGTTAAGATGTGAAAAGTGCGTGGGAACAAAATCCCTGCATTCTTTTAAAATGTCTGCAGAGCAGCAGACGCCCAAGCAATGTATTTCGCGAAAGACAAGATTAGGCTTTTAAATTCGTGTTCCACTAAAGATGTACTTCCTGCATCGACACTGACGTTGACGAGGGTCAGGGGTCAGAAAAGAAGTGTCGTCTTTTCGCATCGAGGCTAGCACAGTAACCGCATTGATCCGCTGGCCGCGACTGTAACGAGCTTTCTTTCCTCCAGCACACCTCCTGGTAAACGTCTCCAAGACCAAAGGGATACGAATCCCTTGGGAGAAATCCATGATCGAGGTCGCTAATGGCCATATTAAATTATACCAGAGTTCGTAGAAAGCTTGTTCAAAGGCGTGCCGAGCAGCTGTTATACCTGATGCTACGACAGGCATAATGGCATTTGTCGCGTGGCATGACCGGATTTGAATTTTTACGGAGATTGTTTCAAAACTACAGAATCTCACAGATTGAATTTCGAAACCATAATGACACTTCCAAAATAGATATTCTTCAGTACCGATGTCGAAATGTGGAATAATTGTATGGAATTTTTTTCAATCTCGAACTTATAAGACGGTGGGAAAGATGTACACGCAATATACATTTAGCACTCACACGTATAGTAATGAAGGCTAAATAAATAAAAATAAGCAGTCTAAGCAAGTTCCTTACAGTAAAATTTAATTATATTCGAAACGTAAAGTTGATTTCCCTTTTAAAGCTATTATATTGGTGCGCTTTCCACCCAAAAGTCTTATGATTTGCCGGTAATTTTAAGTATAGGTTGTTCACGGTAAATTGAGCACTTTTGAGGCCCTAGTTACTTTTTCCTTTCCGCAATTAGTTTAACCTTTAACCACCTTTTAAATCAAATATTGCCATATAAGTAATAAACACAGTATGTATATTCCATCGCACTCGGAAGTTAACGTCTAAGGCTAAAATAAAATTTATTTATGAACTATTATTCCAAATAACAGGGCTTTCAAAAGTGCTCACTTTACCGTGAATAGCCTACAGATACCCAGAAATGTGTACTGCACATGCCAATGAGCGATCTAGATATACATTATTATTTGTGAAATTTGCAAAACCCAGGAAGAATGGCCCGAATGAAACTAAACTCGGAGGATGTGTAGAAGAGTGTACCAGCAATAAGTGATTACGATTGCAGAGAGATGGCGTACACGTAGGCCCAGCAGCGCCCTCTCTTGTGTGACAGGAAAGGTCCGTTATACGTCAAGCTCAGTTAGTGAAGAGTCGTCAAACGAAGTGAAAGCAAATGTCAGTATGCTTCGTCGACGTCAAAGGGCGCCATATCACCATGAGAGTGAGTTCGAAAGGAGCAGAATGATTGGTCTCCGGGGAACGACTTTGTCATACCGCGATATTTCGGCTCGTACAGGGCATGCTGCTACGACAGTAATCCGTGTGTGGAGCCAGTGGATAGAAGAGAGTCGTACGCAGCGACGAGCGGGTACTGGACCACGCAATGTGACCTCAGCACGGAATGACCTCCATCTTGTCCGCATGGCCGTAACGGACCGTACAACCTCTTCCACAGTGAAGGCTTGACACTGAAGCTCTGCAACGGGCGCGGACCTGTCTGCGTCAACGGTTCGACGCCGTCTGCTTTGGGATGGACTGGTGGCACGGCATGCATGCAATTGCATCGGCTTCCATTGACCAGAAACCACAAACGCCTCAGACTAAAATGGGCCCGTGAACGCCGTCGCTGGCGTGCTGAGTGGCAAACTGTAGTGTTTTCGGACGTGTCCCGCTTCAACCTGTCCTACAGCGATGGCCGCATGCGTGTTAGACGCTACTGTGGTGACCGCAATCTGGCAGCCTGCATTGTGGAGCGGCATAGATGACAAACGCCAAGTGTGATGGCTTGGGTCGCCATTGTATACAACATACGATCTCGACTCCTACGTATTGAGGGCAATATGAACAGCAACCACTACATCAGGGAGGTTTAAGAGCTTGAAGTACTGTCCCTCCCTCAGGCGACTCCACATGACATATTTCAGTAGGACAATGACTGGCCACATGTGGCGAGGAATATGTAAGGCTTTTTCAATGAACGACGTTTACCACTTCTTCCTTGGCCTGCACGTTCTCCTGACATGTCGCCCATCGAACATGTCTGAGATATGGTTGATCGGTGACTTGTTCGTCACGGACCTCCAGCAACCACTGTTGATGCTTTGTGGACTCTCATACAAACCGCGTGGAGGGAGATTCCCTAGGAACATATTAGGTCCTCTTTGATTCCATGCCCCGACGTTTAGGGGCTATGATTGCAGCACGTGGGGGTTTCACACCATACTGTATTCTCAAGAGAGATTTTGTACAGTTCTGTAATCCTAATCAATTGTGTATTTTCATGTACCTAGTCTGTGGTATAAAGTTAATTTCAATCACATGTATTCTGCTTGGTGTTGCAATTTTTACAAACTTTAGTGTTTCTTTATGAATGTTACATATTTAGGCTGGGATATTGATAAAAATGAATTTATTAAAATCTTAGATTGTGTTTGGAACATCGTGTAACTGGATGCGTCCAATTAAGTCTTACTTTCTTAAAAAAGATACTAATACGATTGTTGGCCTGTCTGTATGTATATATATATATCTGCTTCTCCCCACCCTTGTAACTGTGATATATTTACAACGAATTTCACTGAAATCAATATACTTCGAATTCCTGGTACGGACAGCTGGTTGTTATTGTTATTTAAATCGTAATTAATACTTATTTTTTCAACATGCCTTCGTTTAAACATTTTGTGATGTTACATCCCAGGAATCAACGAACCTTTCGCTTAAAATATACATTATAGACGGTACCTAATGAACATATTTAATGAATGAATTAATAACCTCTTTGGTAAGTAACTTGAAATATTCAGGAAATATTCAGATGATTTTAATCAAATTTGGTAAACAGTAGTGTAGTGAATGACACCTGACTTATATTACTCTAAGAGCTAAGACAATCATTTTAAAAATAATAACCTTACATATATTTAGTGTAACTCGCCTTATTTCAGTAACATAAAAACCAATTAAAACCTATCTTCTTGTTATGACAATGCCTAATGAAAGTACAGATTCAATAATACCTTTTCTTCAGCTATTTTGGAAAATAGTGCCAGTCCTACAATATGGTAGTTTCGGAGCTTATTGACTGATTATCTAAGTATAATAATTAAGCATTTCTTTAGAAGAATTTTAAAAGACCCAATACTCATTTTCAAAATGGCGAACTTAACACATTTTCAGGTACACTTGTATCTTTGTAATAAATTAGCTGATGCAATCCAACAATTTTGAACTAGCAATAATTACCCAGAGTTGAGAGAATTGGGTGAAATGAGGTGAGAAGGGAGCAGTGCCGGAATGAAAGGGAAGGGGAAATGGGAGATCACCGAGAAAACCCGCCGACCAGCAGCATTGTCCGGCACGATTTCCACTTGCGAAAATCCGGGAGTGGTCCGGCCGAGGCGAGCAGCCTAACCACTCAGCCACCGCGGCCCCCAATTACCAAGAGTATAACATATTTAATATGGTGAGTCGTGAGTCCAGTTTCCCTCAATTTTGTTAGGAAATATTAACGTAAATTAATAAGGCTTTTGTATTTTTACTTAAAAGCTTATCATATTCACTCCAAATTTTCTATAAAACGGAGCACATCAACATAAAAATAATTGTTAAAGTACCCGTTATTAAAAAAAAACACAACGGATTATTATTATTTTTTGTAAATTATTATGCGTATGAAAACACTGTAATTATTTGTAGGAAAACGTTTTACCCACAGAGCAAGAATTCCGTGCATTAAAATAGATATTCATTGGTAATTTATTGATGATTGAGATGTGCATTTGTTTTATACTTAATAACATATATTTATCATAACTGTTATGACGTTTTTTCTATTTGATATAGTGTTTTATAGAAAATATTTAAAATCCATTTCACTGAAGATTTTCTGGTAATATGGAAAAATATTTGGTAGCTTTTTCGATCTGACCGTATTTTTCGTATTGTTCTGATACCTTGGCAGCTAAATAAATCTTATTTTAAAGACGAAACTGTGCAGTTTGGTCTAAAAACATACTGTTATTCATAACTTACTGCGATAAATAAAGGATTATCCGAACATTTTCCCATATCACTAAAAAAATTGTCACAAAAAACAGTAGAATGTTACACGTTGGGAGTATATTTAGACGTGTGCGAATTTGTTTTTATTAAAAAATAACGGTGTCGGTCACGTAGAAGAAAGTACAGTCACTATTCTTTGCAACAGCTTTGTAACTTCGGTTTTTATTTGCATTTAAAATACAAGACTGCTGGTTATGGCAAACTACTTCCTTCCTCGGCACAGTTATCGTACGAAGTTTATGTATGGAGTTATCAGAAAGGGCGCAGGTTCGTGATACCAAGAGTGCAGGGGGAACGATAGATGCCTCTAGTTTATTTTCGAATTCCGTTCAGACCGGAACATTGAAATATTCCTCGTCTGCAAGTTGAATACCAACACCAATGATGACAAAAAATAAAATAAATTGTACAGTTCCTTATAATTTTAGACTCCGCACTTGAATTCTGACTGTATCTTGCGAACATAAAACGTCTTCGTTAGAATGTTTTCAAAGTTGTTTCTATTTTCAAGGATTTGAGTAATGATGATTCCATTTCAATTCTTAAAGCTCTGTTGGTACCAATTTACTGGAAAATTTGTTTCAAGATAAAATTTATTTTGGTGGAAGCAATGAAATATGCTAGGGTCGTGGTAACTAATGCTGTGTAATGTAACTTGTTTCTCCGTGCTTGACTACGGAATCATCAGCTTTTCTGATGATTTGTGGAACTTTTCACGTCCGTAATTCAAGCTCACATGTCATTATACCCGTGAATAACGGCACTTTTATTCCAGGAGATCTTTTGATGGATATATCAGTAGCCTGTTTAAACTGAAAAGTAATCTGATGCGCTGAAAGTTTTTTTTTGTGAAATTTCAGTTTTCCTCCAGTTACTATACAGGTTATGACGGAATACAACCAAAAAACTTCTTGAGACGATCTTGTAGAAAATAAAATTTGAAATTTAAAGGCTATTTCTACCTAAATGGAATAATAAGAGAGATATGAGCCCTCGAAAATATAGATTTTCAACTGCCATTTTAGCAAAACATGGGGAACAAAGTGAAATTAAACTATTTTTTCTCCGACCCTAGTTTTATAATATCGGGATCTTAAACTTAAGAGCAGACTATTATTAACACCTTCCCACGTAATGAAAAAAAAAAAAACAGTGGTGGAGCTCCATATTTTTGCAGGCAACATTTCTACCGCCAGGAATGATACACCTTTGTAATGGTTTACTGACAACATTGCATTTAAGAATTAACAAAAGGTGGTCTTGTTGTGGCAACTGCCCAGGACCCGCCGTTCTCATGCAAATCGCACACGGAACTTAGGCGGCAGCGACGCAGTTCCACGCACGCAGGCAAAACCAACACTCTCTGCAGGGAATCACGTACTGCCTGTAACACTCTCTGCAGGGAATCACGTACTGCCTGTCGCCAGAGACAGACACGCAGCTTCAGTAATGTAAGCTCATTAATGCACGGTGCACGCTGTTTACAGTAAGTGTTGAACATATATTTTTTTTGCAGCGGAGACAGCAATATACCATACACGCACGTGGGTAGTATTGCTTGAGAGGCAGGCACCATCGCTGCAGCCGAACATTTCTGTGCGTTTTACATGAGCGCGGCGGGTCTAGGGGGCAGTTGCAACGAGAGCAACCTTTTCGTAAATTAGGTTATACTGTTCAATTAACAAGCATCAAACTTTCATAATTCCTTGCGGTAAAAATGTTGCCCACTTAAAGAGGGTGGCCAACCCTGTTGTTTTTATTACGAAGGGAGCTATTAATGAGAGTTTGCTTTAAGGTTGAAGATCCCGATCACATGAAACGATGTCCGGTGAGTTGTACTTTAATTTCACTTTGTTTCTGATATTTTGCAAAATAACATTTTAATACCTTAATTTTAAGTGGCTAATATTTCCCTTAATTGTCAGTTGAGCTATAAAGTGAATATTTCCTACTTGATTTTGCACGATAAATCACCTCACGAAGTTTGTCGGTTTGATTCCACACCACATAGTAATAATTATATCTTTTTATTGACAGCCAGCCGATTGTTTAATAGTAAACGAGGGAAACCTTTGCTTTTAATATATTAACACACCTTAATCAGTTGCGTGAGTGTCCATATCGTAGAAGGGAACATTTTTGGAAAAAAAACTATTCAAATATTTTTTAGTTTTTTATGTATAATAAACGAGAAAAAATAAACACCCAATTAAAACTGTTTCTATGAAGCCATCCTTGCAATGTGCATGTAAAGCGAATAACATGGCTTGTGTATCATTCAAATATACATTGATTATATAAGTTTATTTTAATTTTTAAAGATGTTAATGACTTCTTGTATTTCAGAATGTAAGTTTGAAGCCACATCCCGTTAGTAATCATTATTATTAACAACCACATATTGCGTTTTATGTAGGGTACACGTAAATGTTGATATGTAGTCATGATGTCATTGTTCAGTGGATTATGCTCACATTTCTACACATTTCATAAGATATTTTAACCATAGGTGAAAATAGTTGTTTAATAGAATGACAGTCTTTCAGTCAGAGCTTTAATATTTCTTAAAGCAATCTGATATGAAAAAACTAGACTATTGGGCCACGATTTTGTTCGCTACACTGATAAAAATGTTACGCTAATGACATGCCGATATTATTTAGGCTATATTCGAAAGTAAATTAGCAAAGTTTTGCGAATATGCCCAGGCCTTAATAATAAAAGAAGACCTGCTTTAGAAATAAGATAACTTCGTTATTGTACGGTTTTTGTTTTTTGTAGGTAAAACTAAAAAATTTCCCTTAATGATTGAACTCTCAGGTAAAATGTTTTCCTCCTATAGTTTTGCCCGTAGGTGACTACATTAAAAAAAATATATTTATAGAGTTTCCTTTTAGTTTTACCTGCAGGTGACTATTAATATATATATATATATATATAGGGAGAGCAGAGTAAAATGGCCATGCTAAGGTAAAACGTTATGCAAATCGTCTCTTGTGAAAAGAACAGAAATTGAAAATATCCCTTCATACAATACAGTTATCGTACTAACAAAAAATCATGTTCTTTGTGTATTGCGAACTATTATTTTTTATTGAATTTTAAAAATATTTCTTCCAAATTGCCACTTTGCCCACCCACGTCGTGTGAAGTGGCCAGTGACTGGCCATTTTACCCGACTTATGTTAAATATATACGCAAATATACATAACAAAAAATAGAAAACCACGAAGTGTATTTGCACATTGTCAGCAAATAAATGGTTTAGGATTAGGAGTCTTCAAATAAAATATTTTCACTTGAGCTGACCTAGCTTATATTACTCATTAAGTTTTGCCTATCGAACATAAAAAAACAACAAAGGAATGGTGTGTCATTTCACTTTGTCAACAAACAGACAAACTGTTTAGTGCTTACAGTCCTCACATAAAAAGTCTTAATCTTCCTCTTCGCAGCAGGCACACACTTTATGAGCCCATTGGTGGTAGTCGGAACATGTGATCCATACTTGATTGGTTTTTGAGTTTGAATATGCTTCTTTACAAAATAAGCGTTCGGTGTCTTCAGACTCTTCTTCATATTCATTGGAAACGTTTCACGTAGCTTTGGCAGAAGATTTTTTCTTAAGCATTTCAGTTTTCACAATTTTTATTTTTGGGTTCCATATATGTAAATGCTTTGTGTTGACTTTCTTTGCTTGCTTTTGTTCTCTTTTTTTTTGTGGTTTTCTTCTCCTTTTTGTGACTTCTGCTACACAAGTTCTGTCTTGTGTGGACTGGAAGTAATAGTCGATGCTTTACCTTTCTCACGATTAGTCATTAGTTTAGAAATGCTGGATCTTGGCGAAGGTGTAATATCTCTTGAGGATACAGCTTTGTTCGAAAACTACGTGATTTTCGTTCAGACTCTGTCGCTTATGGAACTTCCAACCGCTGTCCAGGGACACTTGTTTACAGTCTACTAACTCTTGACGGCAGATGTATCTGATGTGTCTTCTGATAGCACTTGTCCCGAGAGGCACGGTGATTCTCGTATTGTTACTGGAATGCTAGGTACAGTTCGCTACCTCTTGATACTTAAAATGCCAGGGAACTAACTGTACATGAAGAAAATGTGATGTTGTGTTGGCAAGGGGGTCAGGGGTTCGCTGCCAGATATCCAACTGTCGATGACCGTAACTGTTTCGATATTTTTCAGCCGACTTGCCAGTAGTGCGAGCTTGCAAGCTGCATGTGACTGCGAGCATGTAAGCACTGATTTGTAAATGCCGTGGTACTTTTTCCCCTATTTTTTTCTTTTATCTGCAGAAAAATAAATCACGTGGCCACACTCCCGACCATCTGCGCCTGTTTGTAGAATGTGAGCTGTCATAGACTCACCGCCAAGCCTCTCGTGCCAACTAGTTTAGTGTACAAGAAATACAGTTTACGCAAGTGCCATGCGCGCTATACTTTTTTTCACAGTGCAGATAGAAAAAAAAATGCGCGAGTGGTACATTCGTTATTATTATTATTATTATTTAGTTTCCTGTATGTAACACCAATTACATAGTTCGGATAAAGTGGCCATACGTTCGGGTAAAGTGGTCATATGGTCGGACAAAGTGGCCAGGTGGCTGGCCACTTTGCCCTTTTGGACGCCATTACACAAAATGTAGCCCAGGGTAAAAACTACGGAATACCCCACATTTTATGACACGTAGTTTTACAGTTTAAAACTTGCTCTATTAGTGAAATTATAATAAATAATTATAATAATATTATCATAAATAGTAAGAATCACTTACCTTACATCAGACTAGCGTAAAACCACAAATACTTTAATAAAACAAATAACTTTTACAGAAACCAGCTTGGATGCTCCCAGAACATTAATGTCTTCCCTAAATCTGTTTCATGTCTTTGCCACTAGACTTCAGCACTCTTCAGCGGAGT